>JACEIK010000329.1:239249-275341 GCA_018107945.1 Datura stramonium
GGAAAAATTAAAAAATGAGTATTTTTATGTTTTTTTACCATTGGAGTAATCTGACGTGGTAAAATAATTTTACTCCCTCGCGTGCCTAACTGAGCTTATGTCACGACCCGAACATAGACTCGGATCGAGACGCGGGACAAGGAGCCCCGAGAGACTCCAAGTCGACCCATGACATGAACATACATCTAACTCAATCAAATAAAATGGAAGGCTTACCATAATAACATAGAGGAAATTCGAACATAATATGACAATCTGAATATACAACCCAAATCTGAAGCTGAATACAATCTATTGTATGAAAAGCCTCTAAGTTTGATGAGTTGATGAGACAAGACCCCAACTAACTCTCTAAGTCTGAAAATAGACAATATCAAGATAATTGATAATGAATGGTCATCGGGAGATGAAGACTCAGCAATAGAGACTGGATGCTAACTCAGAAAGCTGGCTAGTGGCGGGGCTGAGTCTGAAGATCGGAGCCTGTATCATAAAATGATACAACATAGAGTATGCGGTCAGTACGTGAAATGTACCGAGTATGCAAGGTAAGTAAAACCTCTTAAATAAGTAAATCATTTAAATCATGCATGATATAAAACATAATCAAGATGAAAATCTGAGAGTAGGGCTTGCATGCTATTTTCCGAATTCATGATCTGAATATAATAGAACATCATAATTGAATCGAATAACCCAAAGATGAAATATGATAATCACAAGTAAAACTGAATATTGGGTCAAACCTGCATAACTGAAATCATGAGGAACAATGAGAGACTCATCATATAAACGACATTACCACGATAGAGCTTACGTGGTCCTAACTATCACACTCAAGTGGATAGAGCCATCCAAAGCCTTGTCAGGAATAAGGACGATACCATGATATCGATATCAAGCTCAAGCTCAAGGCCCATTCGGGCAGGGGAGAGCTCACAAGGGAGGTCCCAAAGTATATATATGTAAACCTATGTTGGCGCGTAGTTCTGAGGCACAGGGTTGATAGACCCTTAGCCTACTCGGTGCTAGACACTACTACTAAAAATATGCATATGCTCTCCATCGTTTTTCAACGAAGCTTATAATTGTCTATTGACGAAGCTGAATAATCATTTACATATCAAATCTAAAATCATACATGAGGAGCTTTTGCTCAAACCATACTATAAGTTGAACATAAATGGGAGTCTTAACCCCAAAACCATGTGATAAGCCAATTCGTGAAATCATAATCATACTTGAACATATAGGCTGCCCAATACTTTAATCATGCTTGAAAATACATAATTTATTTGAAAACATGATCATAAACATGGGTAACTTAAAAATATGCTTTTCGTCAACAATATCTCATCATACTTGAACATTCATCATAAATCTCAACTTTCATGAACTTCTCATAAATGAGCATTTTATTTTGTAAAACTTGAAAACATGATTTATAATCGAAAACATCATAAAACTTACCCATGAATCAAAATTTGATAATAGAAACATACTTAGATAATACCCATGTTAGATAATTAGAAACTTCATGCATTGGGTTAAAACCCCATAGGATCAACATATGAATTTTCATAATTTAGAGAGGGATTGGACATGGGTGTGAACAAATTCACCCATTAATAACCCTACATACCTGATAAGATCTAATTTTACCACTTTTATGATTGCCCAATGAAGAATTGAAGAAAAACTTGTAGAAAACCTAAGCTTGATCACCTTCTAAGCCCTCAACTTGCACGTGAATGAGCCTAGAATGAACTTACCCCTCGTAAAACTGCCTATTTTGAGCTTAAAACGACGTAGTTTAGGACCCTAGGGCTTAGGAATTATGGAAATACCCTTAATGAAAATCTTGAAAAAACTGAACTGCCCTTGACAGCGGATGTCAGTACGAGTCATTGTTAGCTCCTACATTCTGTTGTTACTACTCGTTGCTACTCCCTGAATCCAAGTCTCTGATCCCTCACCACGACTGGACAGGACGAGTTGTTGTTAGCTCAAATGACTCATTGCTGTCAGTCGTCTTCACCACTGTCTTAACCTGGGATCCCTTTAAACGACTGCTGACCACGGCCCATTGTTACCTATAATGGGTCATGCTACGGCTCATTACTTCCTCCTTAACCAAGGACTAGTCTCACAATGACACCATCCAACGACTCGTTACATCAAACAATGGGTCGTCTCTAGACCTGTTACTTCCAACTCCAAACCTGCAGTACCTCACCATGGACACCTCTTACAGATCGTTAGTGGTACCAACGACCCGTTCTGAGAACATATTCCATATTTCTGCTACTTTTTATTTTTAAATCCTGAAAAAACCTCTGATAATACCCAGCTAAACCCAAAAAACTCCTTCTATCTGAAGGATTCACCAGTCTAGTCAATTCTTCACTGCTTCTATCTTTTGAGAGTCCACCTGTATACCCTCACTTGACATCACATGGCCCAAAAATGCCACTGAGCTCAATCAAAACTTGCATTGACTGAATTTAGCATATAACTGGCGATCCTTAAGAGTCTGTAGCACCACCCTTAAATGAGTGGCATGCTCCTCCTTGCTCCGAGAGTATATTAGGATGTCATCTATAAACACAATCACGAATATATCCAAGTATGGCTTGAATACCCTGTTCATCAAATCCATAAAAGCTTTGTGAATATTCTTTAGTCCAAAATACATAACTACAAACTCGTAATGATCATACCGAGTCCTGAAGGCTGTCTTCGAAATATCGCTCTCTCAAACCCTGAGTTGATGGTATCCGGATCTGAGGTCTATCTTTGAAAAGCACTTAGCACCCTAAAGCTAGTCAAAGAAATCATCAATCCTGGGGAGAGGAAACCTGTTCTTGATGGTGACCTTGTTCAATTGCCGATAACCAATGCACATACGAAGGGAACCATCTTTCTGGCGAATAAAGAGAACTGGTGCACCCCATGGGGATTTGCTAGGTCTAATGAAACCCTTTTCTAAAAGATCTTTCAACTGCTCCTTTAACTCCTTTAGCTTAGCTCGAGCCATTTTATAAGGATGAGTAGATATAGGCTGCGTATGGGGAAGAAGGTCAATACAAAAATCAATCTCCCTCTCCGGAGGAATTCCCGGTAGATCATTTGGGAATAATTCTAGATACTCACATACTATTGGAACTGACTGGATAGTGGAAGTCTCAGACATAGCATCCTTAACCCTAACTAGATGATACACGCAACCCTTAGAAATCATCTTTCTCACCCTAAGGTAGGAAATGAAATGACCTACAGGCACAGGTAAACTACCTTTCCACTCTAGGACTGGTTCACCCAGAAATCTAAACTCTACTACATGGGTTCTATAATTGACTGAGGCATAACATGCATATAACTAATCCATGCCGAGGATAACATCAAAATCGGTCATGGCTAACTCTAATAAATCTACTGGGGTGGCTTTCTGAAGAACTGTAACAGGGCCATTTCTATACACCCGTCTAGCTATAACTGAATGACCAACTGGAGTAGAGACTGAGAAGGGTTCTGACAAGATTTCAGGACTAACTCTGAAACTACTAGCAACATAGGGCATCACAAAAGATAAAATAGCCCATGGATCTAAAAATTCATATACATTAAGGTGGAATACTCATAACATACCAGTGACTACATCTGGGGAAACCTCCTGCTCCTAACAGGATGCTAGAGCATAAAATCTATTTTGGCATTGTCCGCAAAATGCACTAGTAGATGCTCCCTGCTAAGCTGGGTGTGTTGGTGGAGTTGCTAAATTGGAGGTTGGGCCTCGACCCCTGTCATGAACCTGTCTGGCTTCTAGGCAATCTCTAAGAATATGTCCGGTCTTCCCGCACCTGAACCTACTAGGCACTTAACCATGTGTCTCCGGCCACATCTGCTACACTCAGGAGGGCTGGTCTCTGCGGGTCTGCTACTCTGGCCTCTAGAGCCTGATGCTCACCCTATCTGATCGCACCTGGATCTAGATGGTACACTCATAGTCGAAGGTGCTGAGGCTGAAGATCTCTGATGGGATTGCTGATGGTGCCCACTAGGTCTCTACTGGGAGAATCTGAAACTATCAGTCCTGACCCTCTTGGCCTCTCTTTCCCGCTCACTCATCTGCAATGCCTCCATCTGTTGGGCGTACAGGATTATCTGAGCAAAGTCAATGTCCTGAAGTAGCATCGCGGTCCGGCAATCCCTGACCAAGTAGTCTGCTATCCCATGCACAAACCTTCTTACTCGGGTCTCTGATCCACTACAATTGCAGGTGCATACTTGGACAGACGAGTGAACTCTAAGGCATACTCCTGAACTGTCATCTTCCCTTGCTTTAGATTCACAAACTCGGCTGCTTTGATCTCCTTCATCCCCCAAGGGAATAATCGATCCAGAAAAACGGCATGAAACTCATCCCAACTGATAGGGTCTTCTCCAACTTCCCTACTATCCTTCCATTACTTGAACCAAATGTGTGCAACCCCCTTCAACTGGTACGAAGCTAAATCGGCGCACTCCTCCCAAATCACCCCCATAATCTGGGTGATCTTCAGAACTTCCTCAATGAACTCAACGTGGATCCTCGTCCACCTTTGATCCAAGAAACTCTGGAGGGTTCATCCTCAAAAAATACCTAACTCTCGCTGCCACCACATTCCCGTTATGAGAGACATGCGCAACCACCTGTTGATTGACCTGCGCGGTCAAGGCCTGGGCTAACATCTGAATGGCTTCCCTAAACTCTGCATGGGCAACCGACTCGAGTACATGCTCCTCAGGGGCTGGTAGGGCTTGTTGGTGCCCATATCCATTGCCATCCTCGCGGCCATTCTCATTTCCGTTTCTCCTTTCATTAACTCTGCAGGGAGGCATGATTCTGCAAACGCGTATAGCATGAGTTAGAAGGACAGAGAGACACTTCACCGCACGACATAGATCATGAAAGAAAGGAACATTTTCTAACATCTTGTAGCCTCTTCATCATAAGTGTGGCGCGCTTCACACCCATGAAAAAGACTCTACTTAATGCGGCTTTCGAACACCCTAGGATACTTCAAAACCTAATACTCTGATACCAAGTTTGTCACGACCTGAACATAGGCTTGGATCGATACATGGGACAAAGAACCCCGAGAGGCTCCAAGTCGACCCATGGCATAAACATAACATCTAACTCATTAAAATAATATGGAAGATCATCATGAATAATATAGAGGAATTCTAAACAAAATATAACATCTGAATACATACATAAGTCTAAAGCTAAATACAAACTATGCCCGAAAAGCCTCTAATACTAATGAGTTGATGGGACAAGACCCCAACTAACTCACTATAGTCTGAAAACTGAAAATACTGAACATATCTGAATAGAAAGGTCCTCAAAAGAAGAGGACTCACCAACTCTGATAGGGAAGTACTAATGCTGGGAATCTGGCTATCGATGGGACTGTGTCTAGATATCAGAGCCTGTATCATAAAATGAGACAACATAGAGTATGCGGTCAGCAGGTGGAATGTACTGAGTATGCAAGGTAAGTAAAACCGCTAAGTAAGTAAAAATCATAAAATCATGCATATTACAAAATATAATCAAGATAAGATAATTAGAGTAGGGCTTGCATGCTATTTTCTGAAATCGTGATCAGAAAATAGTTGAACATCATAACTGAAATGAATAACCCAAAGCTGGAAACTTGATAATCATAAGTAAAATTTAACATTGGGTCAAACCTGCTGAAAACATAATATCATGACTGATGAACATGCATAACTGAAATCATGAGGAATGATGGGAGACTTTTCATATAACCGACATTACCACAATAGAGCTTATGTGGTTCCGACTATCACACTCAAGTGGGTAGAGTTGTCCAAAGCTTTTCCAAGACTAAGGATGCTACCATAACATTGATATCAAGCTCAAGGCCCCTTGGGGGTAGGGGAAGCTCCGAGGGAGGTCCCAAAGTATATAAGTAAACCTACGTTGGCGCGTAGTTCTAAGACACAGTGTTGACTGACCCTTAGCCTACTTGATGCTAGACACTACTCCTAAAAACATGCATATGCTCTCCATTGGTTTTCAATGAAGCTGAACCATCATCTAATGAAGAAGCTAACTCATAACATGCATACATAAATCTAAAATCATAACTTGAGGAGCCTTGGTTCAAACCATACTACTAGCTGAAATAGTGGGAGTCTAGACTCCAAAACCACGTGGTAAGCTAAATCATGAAATCATAAAACATACTTGTTCATTTGGGCTTGCCCAATACTTACACATGCTTGAAATCAACTTGATTCACTTTGAAAACATGAACATAGACATGGTTAATTCGAAATCATACTTTCTTCATAAACATCTCATCATACTTAAACATATATCTCATGGATCTCAACTTTCATGAACTTTCATGGGTGGGCATCATACTTCAAAAAACTTGAAAACAAAATTTATAATTTAAAACATTGTAAAATCTACTCGTTCATCATAATTCAACATTAAAAACATACTTAGATCATACCTATGATTGAAACTTAGAGAACTTACATATTTGGGTTAAAACCCTATAGATTCATCAATAAAGATTTTATGAAATGGAGAGGGATTGGGCATGGGTGTGGATAATAACACCCACTCATAACCCTACATACCTGAAGAAATCTGATTTTAGCACTTTCTTGATTTCCCAAAGAGAATTTAGGAAGAACTTTGAAGAAACTAGGCTTGATCATCTCTCAAACCTCTAAGATTGCATGCATGAATTATGATAGGCTTAGAATGACTTAACCCTTCTTAAAACACACTATTTGAAGCTTAAAACACACTATTTCAAGGAGGGCTTAGGAATGATGAAGATACCCTTGATGAAATTTCTGGAAAAACTGCACTGCCAGTGGCAGTGGTCGTCACAACAGACCGTTACTGGCTCCCACGGTCTGTTACAACCCCTTGTCGCTGCCAGTCGTCATCACCACTGCCCTGTCCTGGGATTCCTCTCTACGGACGCTGAAAACGGCCTGTTGCTCCCAACAACGGGTCATACCATGACACATATTCCTCCCTGATAAAGACCTACCTCACAGAGACTCCCATTCAATGACTCGTTACAACATCCAACAGGTCATTCTGAGTCCCGTTACTCCCCAGCCCAATTTGCAGCTTCTCACCACGAGTCGTTGGTCCTACCAATGATCTGTACAACAAGTCGTCCTGAGAATATTTTCAGATTTTTCTATCGCTTTTCATTTCAACTTTCAAGTCTTGTCTTAGGCACTTTCAGGTATTAAACAATCATACCATAATGAAAAGCTTTTGTCGCAAGGATAAAAAATATATATACTGGCAATCCAAATTTGATTAAGAATCTCTCACGAATCTACCAAAATAATATTGTTACACCCCTAGCATTTAGAGTGATCCCATTGATAGGTTCCTGATATACGAGCCTAGTTTTGTGGCTATGTGTTGTATGTCAAGATAAGACTGGGGGATGAATGCACGAACGAGTAGTTGAGAGAACGGGTGGAAGAGGCTGAAGGCAGTCCACAAGGAACTACACATCATGGACTGCTCCCCTCCATATTGAGTTGCTCATCGCAGCTTTTTTTCTCTGCGATGGGGTGTACATCTCGAATCGTGTAAGGCGGTAGCTGCCTATATATATAAGAATGGATGGTTAGTTGTGTTATATCCCATTACATTTTCCCAGATTACTAGCAGTGGAAAACCCTTTCCTAATCTATTTATCCTTTCTTATTGGTCTTAGGATTAAAGGCTAGGAATTCAACCTAGTTTTGGGCATAAAATTGTCTTAGCTAGAGTGGTCATCATGTGGAGATACGCTTGTAGGAAGGTTGACTGTTGTTTGGTGGTCTCTATCTTGGTAAACTCTTCCTCTTGAAAATTCTTAATTGTCTAGTTGAATTATAAGTTCAAAAACATGAATAGGTTGTTATTCCGAAGTTCATACCATTGAATTTATAGAAAACTAATTGAATAGGCTTCATTTGCATTATTTCTTTGTTGAATTGTGTAGGCTGCATTTTCATAGAAGCATGGGCTACTCTTAGGCAATATTCTTATGGTGTCGATGGGTTGTCTTACCTTGAGTTCGTCAGATTTAAAGTATGTTAAGTCTTTCGTTTTCTCTATTTCGGGAAGATTCCCATTCTAATCACACCCTTATATGTTGTGTGAATTTTCTATGTTAATAGCTTCTCTTTGGGTGAACTATGTATGGTGTTTGGGGTTTTCTAGGGAGGAGGTCTTTCCCTCACATGTTGAGGCCGTGAAGTCGGGCATTAGTCTATTCTATTATCGTACATTGGTAGGACGTGAAAGGTGTTGTTTTTGGTTGGCACTGTGTTGGTTGGTATTATTTATGATGTCCCTTAGCTTGTATATGACATTTGGCAGATAGAATTGTTAGGCTATGATCCTTCAGTCGTTCGGTGACACTTTGAGAAATGATAAGGTGTATAGAACTTAAGGATGAATTATATAGTAATCGCAGTTGGATTAAGTTGTTATACTTTACCTATATTGGTGGCTATGCTATCATAATATGATTATTTTTTGATATGGTTGCCTCTGAGGGCTCAGCGGTACTCATGACTGTCAAGTTCACTATAGTATAGGGGTTAAGCCTAAAGCGTAGCCGATCGGAGTGGTTGTGGTAGCCGGCTCTAAAATAGTTGGGCTTGTGATGGGATTGTACATGTGAATGTATGGTTGTTGAGTTTTTTCTAGCATACTTGGGTCTTATACAACTTGCATGATACTAGTGTATGGTTGTTGAGTGCTTTCCGGTGCACTAGTGATTGTACTGCGAGTATGGGGCCATTGAGAGTTTTTGTTGCACCTGGCTAGTACATGTCATTAGACCTATAAGACCGAGAGACGTGTCCTTGAAAAGGTTGAGCTGTGAAATGTTGTATTTGTATATATTATATTGTACTATAGTATGGTTGTTGCTCTGTACTGTCTTTTGCATGATAGCTCGGATGCAAGGTGTCAGTTGGTGATAGCTGAGGCTATTGAGGGGCCTAGGATTGATTCGGGTAATGCGGTTGGATGGACCCTGTGTAGTACAGAAGGTCACAATTAATACGTATCGATTAGGTACCTACTATTGGGTTACTTATTCGCTAATTTTAGTATGTTGGACTTACCAGGCTTATGGGGGCCAGGTAGGTTCTGTTTGCCTTCTTTGATTATTGGAACATGCTACTATTGATGCCTTAAGTTTCTTGTTGATATCTCGTATATCTGCTGATTGAAACCTAAAGTTTTCTTATTGTTTCTACCTTACATTCGCCATATATTTTTGCACTGACACCCTAGTTGGGGCACTACATTCATGCATGTAGATATTGATCGGTAGGTACATCGATTTTTTGGTCATTGAGTGGAGTTCCAGCTGCGGTAAGCTCTGTATTTTGGAGTTTCTAGGTTGTTATAATTATGGGTAGTTCGAGACTCTTTCCCGAATAGTTGATTATTGTTGTACTCATAGAGACTTGTAGACGTCTATTGTGGTCATACTACTATTGTAGGCCAGGTGTGCCTTATTTTATAGATTATTTTCCATTCTGATCTATAGTTTGTGATGCCAAACTTCGTCAGTTCTGGCCCGTCGTAGCTAGAAGTGTTGCAGGAGTTCACTCGGTCAAATGCAGCATCGAGTATCGATCACGCCTAATCGTGTTTGGGATGTGACAAACTTGATATCAGAGTTGTTCATGTCCTACGGATCCTATGAGTTGTGACTAGTAAAGTCTTGGTTATGTGTGTGTTGAGCAACATACTAATAAACAGGAGGATACAGGGCATTCAGGATTGTAACCCTTCTTTCTAGATCGAAATCGTGCACAAAGTCAGTTGTCCTAGGAGTCAAGTCTAGACTCATTTTTGCTGACATATGAAGGGGTTGCTTGTGATATGATGGATTATAGCCGACCTATGGCTCAACGTGGCGGCAGCTAAGAACTTTACCTTAGTCTTTATTATGGTTGTGTTGTGCCTTGGGGTGGTGCAAAGTTTTGTTGTATGAAGTTGTCTGTGGTAGATCCAAGAGTGCTATGATCGAGTGAGCCTATATCATGTTGTGATAGTACTTAGCTTTGAAACATGCGTATCATAAAACATTCGAGGATGAATGTTTATAAAGGGGGAAGGATGTTACATCCCAAGCATTTAGAGCGGTCCCATTGATAGGTTTTGGATATACCAGCCTAGATTTGTGGCTATGTGTTGTACGTCAAGAGAAGACAAGGGGACAAATGCGCGAACAAGTGATCGAGAGAGCAGGTGGAAGAGGCCGGAGGCAGCTCGCAAAAAACTACTCATCGCGGACCCCACCCCCTCCGTGTTGAGCTATGCGTCATGACCCCTTTTCTCTATGATAGGGGGCGCGTTGCGAACTATGTAGGGCAGTGGCTTCCTGTATAAGTATGGGTGGTTAGTTTTGGTATATCCCATTTCATTTTCCCATATTACTAACGGTGCAAAACCCCTTCTATAAGCTCTCTATCCTTTCTTGTTGGTCTTGGGATTAAAGGCTAGGAATTCAACCTAGTTTTGGGCATAGGATTGTCAGAGATAGCGTGGTCCTCGTGTGGAGCTACGTTTGTAGGAACCTTGGTAGTTGTTTGGTGGTATCTAGCTTGGTAAGCTCTTCCTCTTGCAAATTCTTAATTGTCTAGGTGAATTGGAAGTTCATAAACATGAATAGGTTGTTATTCCAAAGTTCCTACCGTTGAATTCATAGAAAACTTATAGAATAAGCTTCATTTGTGTTGTTTCTTTATTAAGCTGTGTCGGCTGCATTTTGATAGCATTGTTCAGTAGTCTCATGGTGTGGATTGCTCTAGATTCATCTTAGCTTGAGTATGTCAGATTCGAGCTATGTTAAGGCTTCCGTTCTCTCCATTTTAGCATGATTCCAATTCTAATCACTCTTGTTCCGTTATGTGAATTTGTTATGTTATTAAATACTATTTGTATCGATTATGTGTGATGTTTGGGGGTTTCTAGGCGGCAGGTATTTCCCTCAAATGTTGAGGCCATGATGTCGGGCATTAGTCCAGTCGGTTTTCATATGTCGATAGGACGTGGAAGGTGTTGTTTGTGGTTGGCATTGTGTTGGTTGGTATTTGTGATGTCCCTTAGTTTTATATGAAGTTTGGAGGATAGAATTTTTAGGGTATGATCCTTTAGTAGTTCGATGACACTTTGAGAAACGATAAGGAGTATAGAACTTAAGGGTGAATTGTAACGCCTCAGATTTTCGAGCTAAGTTTGAAACCGTATGGGTACATAGATAGACCCAAACTTGAATAATTTTTTATAGAAAATAGGTGTTAAGATTAATTCTTAAGTGTGGGAAGTGCATTAGATGCGAATTAAGGTCATAAGGAACCTCTAGCATAGAGTTGAGTTGAGAGATTTCCAACCAATTGAGTTTTCATATAAGTTCTTACAAGGGTCAAATTTAAACAACCATAAATCTCAATTTACAAAGTATTTTTGGGTTATTCAACCCATAAATTAAATTCCTTTGAGTTTTATTTCCAACGCATCCGACCTTGCATCAATTGGAGTTCAAAGTAAAAAGTTATGGGCATTTTACTAAGGTACTGTCAAGTTAGGCGCTATAAGGGGCACCCAGTGTCCAGGACTAAACTTTAGATGAATTTTTTTCATCAGATAGGCGCTATAAGAGACGCCTAGTGCCCGATATCAAACTTCAGCGAAAATAAATTCAATAGGGTGGCGCCATAAGGGCGGCGCGCCAAGGCCAAAATTCGAAGAGGGCATAGTAGGCGTCGTGCACCAGGCCCAGTTCTGACCCCACTTCTATATATATCTTATGTTTTGTGTTAGGAAATTATTCCTAACATTACCCTTATGATATCCAAACGTTCAGACCTTATATTCTCCTTAAATTTCACAATTTTGAAAAGGAATTAAGCTCTTCAAATATCTCCAATCACAAGTTCCTCCAAGGTAAATCTTTTTTTTCATTCCTAAGGTTAAGCTAATGATTCCTAACCCTACACTATGTGTTCTAATGTGGTTATTGATGCAAAATCCTATGAATCATTGAGTACACCAGTTCTTAAGGTTTTCAGAGTTAATTTTCTAGATTCTCCATTGAAGATTGGAGCATTTGAGGTATATAAGGCTAATCATAGTGAGAAATTTCATTCATCGTCATGTCCTACACCTAACAAGATTTCATAGAAGTTAAAGTTATGATTTTTGCCCAATTTCATAATTTGGTCTTCTTCCCTATAAGTTGAATTGTTCGTTGATTGAATTCTTTATCATATCGTATTGTATTTTTGTATCTCTTGATTGTTGATTATAATTCTTACTCTCTAAATTGATTGATTGATTATGGTTAATGTCCTCTTCCCATGAAATCCAATTGCATGAAAGTCATTATTTTGAAAGCTTTGTATTATTAGACATATGCATTGTTTTCATGACTAAAGTTAAGCAGCTTGTCAGAGAGTTTTTATAAGAGGATTTTCAGACAAACAGTTCAGTTTATACCATGATTTTCAAGAACTAAAGTAAAGTCTTGTTTTTGAAACTTAGAGTTTTAAGCATAGAATCTCATAAGTTTTTATACAGAGTTTTGAGCATAGAAGCTCACAAGTTTTTAATACAAGGTTTTTGAGCCAAGGCTCATCAGTAGAGTACAGATTTTTGAGCACAAGGCTCAACACAGTTTTTTTAAAATATTTATTATAACTATAGCTAAAGTTATTTATAAAAGATATTTTCAACTGCCTCAAATAGGCATATTTATATGAGCATAATTTTTTAAAGGATTACATAGCACCGAGATGGGTGAAGGGTTCAGATAAACCATAAGCCCTAGAACTACGTAATCAACGTAGGTTAGGATCGTGCCGTTGGTTCGAGCAACTTTTTCAGACAGCCCCCGATAAGATCTTAGTATAGATCCACAGTTTAGTTCATTCTCTGCCATGGCAAGTCTTTGGATAGCTCCCCAACTTGAGCAAAAAGTTGGACATCATGCATTCATTCATGATGTATGTTGGATATGAGAAACTCCCAACTAAATTATACATGTGTGTGTATGTGTACATATATATACACACACACTCACACACTTGTATTTTTCAGAGCTTTTTTTATGCGTAGTTTTATTGCATATATGTTTACACGTCTTTCATACTTGTGTTTTATGCATCATTTAGGGTTTCAAATTCAGTTAGTTTATCCTTTTAGTTCAGAGATTCTTACTTAACTGTTGTTTCATTCAGTCATTTTACATATCGTACATGCAATCATAGTGACATCATTTGGGGTTGCATCTTATTATAATGCAGATTCAGATAAACAGAACTGGCAGCAGACACATCTGTAGGATCTCATTTTACTCAGCTTTTGATGAGGCCTCCTACTTTCCGGAGGGCTTAAAGCATAGTTTTGCTTTTCGTAGAGCTTGAGGTAGTCGTGGGAGCTTTGTCCCGAAACCTATCTTTCAGTTATTAGAGGCTTCATAGACTAGTCATTAGTTGAGTCATAAATGTTACTTTTTAACATTATTTTTAGTTTCAGTTAATAAATTTTATTTTATAAAATTGAGCTCATTATAGTTATTGCTTTTATTATATTTTATTGTATTCTCAGCTAGCAGTAAATCAGGCCATGGATTCGCTTGGACCATTCGTGGTCTGAGTGTCGACAACACCCAAGTGCAGGCTCAGGGCGTGACATGAATTCTATAGTAATGGTGGTGAATTAGGTTGTTTTACTTCACCTAGATGGGTGGCTATGCTACTGTAATATGATTGTTTGTTGATATGGTTTCGTCTAAGGCTCAGTGGTACTCATGGCTATCAAGCTCATTCCAGCGTAAGGGTCAAGCTTGAGGCATAGCCGACCAGAGTGGTCATGGTAGCCGACTCCATAATGGTTGGGCTTGTGATGGGATTGTACGTGCGAGTGTATGGCTATTGAGTTTTTTCCAGCACATTTGGGTCTTGTACAGCTTGTGAGACTAGTGTATGACTGTTGAGTGCTTTGCGGTGCATTAGTAACCGTACTGCGAGTGTGGGGCCATTGAGTATTTTTGGTACACCTGGATAGTACATGAAGTTAGACCTATAAGGCTGAGAGGTGCCTCCCTGGCAAGGTTGAGCTGTGAACTAATGTATCTATATATTGTATTGTACTATACTGTGGTTATTGCTCTGTATTATCTTTTGTCTGATAGTTGCGGATGCGAGGTATCGGTTGGTGATAGCTGAGGTCGTTGACGGACCTAGGGTTGATTCAGGTAATGTTGTTGGATGGATCATGTGTGGTATAGGAGGCCACAAGTAAGACATATCAATCAGGTACAACCTGTTGGTTTACTTGTTCGCTAATTTTAGCGTGTTGAATTTTTCAGGCTTATGGGGGCCAGATAGGTTCTGTTTTTCTTCTTTGATTATTGAAACATGTTGTTATTGATGCCTTTAACTTTACGGTTGATATCTCATGTATTTATTGATTGAAACCTGAATTTTTGTAATTGTTTCCACCTTACATTCTCGGTCCTAGTTGGGGCGCTGCATTCATATATGCAGGTGCTGATCAGCAGTTAGATCGAGTTCTTGCTCGTTGAGTGTAGTTCCAGCTGAGTCAGTAAGATTCAAGTCTTTCGGAGTTGCCAGGTCATTATAATTATTGACAGTTCGGGGCCCTATCCCGAATTGTTGATTACTGTTGTATTCATAGAAACTCATAGACGTCTATTGTGGTCGTAGTATTGTTGTAGTCTAGGTGGGCCTTATTTATAGGTTGTTCTCCATTTTGATCTATAGTTGTTGTGATGTCGGGCTTTATCAGTTCTGGCCCATCGTAGCTAGAAGAGTTGGAGGGTTCGCTTGCTCAAGTACGACACCAGATGTCGGTCATGCCTCCCCGAATTTGGGGTGTGCCAAATATGTAATTCTTTTTATCAAAAATCCTCTTGGAAATTACTAACATTAGCCTTTAATCTAACATAGATTCATGTAAAACTCATAAATTTGAGTTAGAAACCATATCTTTATGATGTTCCATGATTACCCATAGATTTCTCTCTAGAAATTCATGTTTTGATGTCCAAAAGTGCTCCCAAATAGAATAATTGGAATCAGATTTTTTTTTATATTATAGTTACACTAGAAAAATCTGTAATATTAATTTGCACTAATATGACTGTAACTCTCTCATGTGATGTTAGAATTTGATAATTCCTGTTCTTATGAGTCTGAAATAATAATATGGACCTAGTTATTCAGTTGAAACTAAATTTTGAGCTTGTTGGACCAATCAAATATCATTTTCATTTGTTAAAAATTTACTTCATGTTTCGTGAAAAGAACCCGAGAGCAACTTATTGGAATTACACCGAACATTCTAGATCATTATTATAAATCATTCTCAAATTTTTGAAAAGTCTTAAAATAAAATTTTGATCTCTATAAATAAAAACAGAATGTTTGAGTTATTACAATTTTATACCTAAGATAATATTAAAACACCCAAAACGTTCAAAACTCCTTTAAAACTCATCAAAATTAAACCAAAATTTGTGGACAATTCTAAAATTATCATATTAACCTGTTGGAATTTTCTAATCATGAATCTGATCTTGTTTAGTCAATTATTAAATCGATGAAGCTCAACTCTTAGCTTTAAATCTACTAGAATGCAACTCGAGTGTCTGAAACTCATCTGGAACCCTCCATACGTAAATCAAATATGAAAATTAATCATAAAACACGCTACAAACCTGATGGAATGCTTAAAACAGAGTTGATCCAAGGTCATCTTGACCCAACGTTGACCATAGTCACTCAAATTCATGAACTTAACTAGTAACTCAATCAAGAGACGGAAACACTCTCAAACCCCTCGGGATCCTTTACAACATCCAACTAAGTAACAAATCATGTTCCTAACCTCATGGAATTGTCCAAACTCAAATCCAGCTTTATTAACCCTAGATGTTATTTTTGGTCAAACATTTTTATTATTTTACTTAAGAACTTTCAAAATTAGATTTTCTTCTCTCATGCTCGCCCCAAATGCCTCAGAAACTGTGTCACTCACCTTGCAAGTCAAAAACACCATTCTAAAGCTACACAAATGGTCATTTAAAACAAAAAAGAATTCAAATAAATTTACACTATTTCAAATTTTATGGGACGACAAGAGAGTTGAAATTAGACTAATTGATCCTATCTACTGATAGATGGAAATATCTTCTTTGTTCTTAATTATTTTTCTTCATACAATATCTTAGATAGGATTTGGACTTTGGTGGTCTATGGAAGTGTAAATTGACTACTGAAAAACCTAATAACACTACAAATAAAAACTCTAGGAAAAGATAATTGTTCTAGTGCCAACATTGAAACATGACTTATCTAATCACCACATACCCCAAAGACCCAACACTTCCTTCCTGGCTAATATTGTCCCCACCATTATATGGGTATTTGGTTGTTAGGTCAGACAAGGAAGCAAGCAGTCAAAAAGCTAAGATGCATGAGGATAAGTAGCTAGCTATCTTATATTTATAGTAACTTGTTCTCTTCTTCTTCTTTTTTTCCAACTATAGTTACTAATTCTACTCGTTATATATGAACGCTAACTTACTTATAGTTATCCTTTAATTGATTTAATAATTTCATTTAGTTTGCTTTGGAAAAAAATTGTTGGTCGTTGATTGGTTGGTAATGCATCATCAACGGCCTTAACTCAAAGGTAGGTTGATCTCTCTAGTTGAAGTTGTATATATTTTCAATTTGACACGTGAATGTAGATACTCCATGGAACCAACTTTGAAACTTAGTAAGGATGATGACTTGTTCTTTGAAAATTTAAAGAAGTATAAACGCTTGGTTGAAAAGCTTCATAATTTAATAATTTCATTTAGTTTGCTTTTGAAAAACTTATTGGTCATTGATTAACTCGTTCTACACCGTAAACGAACTCAACTCAAAGGTAGGTTGGTCTCTCTGATTGAGATTGTATTTTTTTTCAACTTGACATGTGGATGTAGATGCTCCCACGAATGCAATTTTGAACTTTCAGTAAAGATGATGACCTGTTTTTTGAAAGTCTAAAGAGGTGTAGACGTTTAGTTGAAAAATTTATCTATTTGACTGTAATCCAACCAGATCTAACCATATTATAAAATATAAAAAAAAGTTGATATATTGTATTTACAAGTTAAATTATTGGGTTTGTTTGGTTGGTGCATAAATGATTATAATTCTTAAATAAATTATGAAATTATTCTATCTCACATTTGATATAATATTTTATTTCAGAATTAGCATTTCCAAAATTTTCTAAACCACAATTGTGGTGTTATTTTAATAGCAGACTCTATGTTAACTAACAATCCCAAGATAAAACAATAAAATGACACATTTATCCTTCTCATAAGCTTTTCTCCAACGTTTTATAACTAAAATAAAGTTTAAAATTGAAATAAAAGATTATTTTAATTTATCCTGTTTAAATAAAATATATGTTTTATATCAAAATTAGTATATATCATTTTTAATTTAATAAACCAAATATCTATCAACAATGAAAAAAAAACATTTACGAGATAATCTCATTAATTAATATTTAATCTTTATACTATAATTTCAGAATAACTTATTTTCCTAACATACCGACCCCTTAAAGCGAATACACATGCAACTAAAAATGTCTAATCTTTTATTTCTCCAATTGTGAGACAGAAAAACATGAGAGTGATATGTAGTATGATATGATGAGTAGCCCTAAGCTTTACTAGAGGGACTTCCAAGTCCAAAAAAACGATAGAGAACAAGAAAGCCGCACATGCACCCGGTCCTAACTGTGATCACAAATCACACAGTACAATATCTTGTTCCCTCTTTTTAGGGTGTGTTTGGTATTTGAATATGATTGCTTACAATTTGTTATAAATGTATTCGTATTACAGTGAATATCTATAAAGGTATTTGTATTGTAGTGAATGCGTGTATTTGTATTATAGTGAATGTCTATCTTTTGGAGAAAAGTTAGAAGTAATTATCCCAATAAATAGAGGGGGGGTTTTCATTATAAAATCATCCCTCAAGAGAAATAAGAATAATTCTCTCTTCTCTCTTTCTCTACATTCTTTTCCTTCTTGTTTTATTATTTCATAACACATTATCAGCACGAGACTCTACCATCTCAAAATTTGAAGGTTAAGGTATTATATTTTTTTCCCTCTTCCTTTTAATATGGCTAATCTTACAAAACTTGAGTTCGTTTCCCTTCAAAGTTCGGGAAAGAACTACCTTTCATGGGTGTTGGATGCTGAAATCCATTTGGATGCAATGGGTCTTGGAGACACCATTAAAAATGAAAATTAAGCATCAAACTAAAATCGTGCTTAAGGCTATGATATTTTTGCGTCATCATCTTGACGAGATTCTGAAAACTGAATATTTCAAGGTTAAGGATTCATTTTTTTGGTGGAATAGCCCGAAAGAAAGGTATGACCACCTGAAGATGGTCATCTACCCAAAGACATGATATGATTGGATGCATATGAGGTCTCAAGAGTACAACTCTGTCATATTCAAAATTATTTTCTCAGTTGAAACTATGTGGAGAGACTATTAATGATATTGATATGATGGAAAAGACGCTCTTTATTTTTCGTGCTTTGAATCTTACAAAATTCAAAAGCGAGGAATATTTTTCTAATTTAAACATGGGCAAGATAAATATTACTATGATTTCTGATAGTACTAATTTGATTGAAGGTTTTGAAAAAACCATTATAATATTGCATAAGGGTGTTAAACTCATCATAAATAATGCTATTTTTTCTCCTAATCAGAGAAATTTGTTGAATTTTAAAGATATTCATGAAAATGGTCATGATTTCAATACAATGGATGAGATGAATCTTGAATATCTTGGTATCACCAAGAATGTCTCTGGACAGGCATGTGTTATAGAAAAGTTTCCCGCTTTACCTTCTGAGTTGTATTGGATAAAGATTAGTTCAATTGAGGTACATTCTATAGTAAATCAAAAGCTTACTAATTTCAATACCTTTGTACTTTGACATGATCATCTAGGACATTTTGGATCTATAATGATGAGACGAATTATAGAAAATTCAAATAGGCATCTATTAAAGAACTTGAAAGTTCTTTCAAATGGTGAATTTTTTTGTATTGTTTTTTATCAAGGCAAGTTAATTGTGAGACCACCACCAACAAAGATTGAGATTGAGTTTCCTGCGTTCTTGGAATATATACATGGGGATATTTGTGGACTTATCCACCCACCTAGTGGGTCATTTAGATACTTTATGGTCCTAAATAGATGTTTCTTCTAGATGGTCTCATGTGTGCCTATTGTCATCTCGCAACTTGGTGTTTGCAAAATTATTGACACAAATAATATGATTACGGGCACAGTTTTATGATAATCAAATTAAGTCCATTCGCCTTGATAATGCTGTAAAATTTTCATCTCAAGCATTTAATGATTATTGCCTATCAATTGGAATAAAAGTTGAACATCTTGTAACTCATGTTCACATTCAAAATGGATTTGCAAGTCATTAATTAAACGTCTGCGGTTGAAAGCAAGATCATTTCTTATGAAAATTAGGTTGCCCACTTCTGTTTTGGGTCATGCGATTCGGCATGCTGCAACACTTGTTCGTCTCAGACTGATTAATTATCATAAATTTTCTCCATTGTAATTAGTTTGGGGTCAAGAGCCTAATATATCTCATCTGAGAATTTTTGAATGTGTTGTATATGTGTTTGTAGAACCTTCACATCGCACAAAAATGGGTCCCCAAAGACGGTTAGGAATTTATGTTGGGTTTGAATCGCTCTCCATTATTTTCTACCTTGAACCATTAACTGGAGATATGTTCACTGCTCGATTTGTAGATTGTCAGTTTGATGAGACAGTGTTTTCAAAATTAGGGAGAGAAAATAGTGAAATCAAAAGAAAAATTTTGTGGAAAAATAAATCATTTTCTCATCTTTATCCACGTGCCTTTGTTTGTGAGAAACAAGTACAAAAGATTATTCATCTGCAGAATATTGCAAATCAAATGTCAGACGCATTTATAAATTTAAAAAGGATTACTAAATCACATATTCCTACAGAGAATATTCCAATTCAAATTAATGTCCCTGTAGGACCATCTACTAGTGTCATAGCTAATGAGTCCACAGCACACCTAAAGTGTGGTAGACTATTGGGTTCTAAGGATCGAAATCCTAGAAAAAAGAAAAATAAATAGTCAAGATGACACTACGAAATAACCACACATGAAAATTCAAGAATTGAACAATTTTAATATCCATGAAGAAATCAATGAGCTTAAGACTCGAGAAAGTGAGGAACTATACATAAAATCAAGTGATGGTGGAATTAATCGATCAAAATAGTGGTAGATTATATCTTTGCATATAATGTTTTAATAAAAAAATAATGTAAGATAATGAGGATCTTGAACCTCAATCTGTCACAAAATGTCGGCAAAGAAATGATTGGTCAAAATGGTAAAAGCAATTCAATCAGAATTGAATTCACTTGTCAAGCGTGAAGTTTTTGGATCTATAGTTCAAACACCTAATGGTATTAAACCTGTTGGCTATAAATGGGTCTTTGTGCAAAAAAATGAGAAAAATGAAATACAAAGTTATAAGGCACGCCTTGTTGCACGAGGTGTCAATTATGAAGAGACATACTCACCAATTATGAATGCAATAACATTGAGTTATCTTATTAGTTTCATCATCCACGAAAGACTTAAAATGCATTTGATGGATGTGGTTACGGCTTATATATATGTATCACTTGATAATGAGATATACATGAAAATTTCCAAAAGATTTAAGATGCCTAAAGCACATCGTTCAAAGTCTTAGAAAATGTATTCAATTATATTGCAAAGAACATTATATGGTTTAAAGCAATATGGACGCATGTGATATAACCGTCTTAGCGAGTATTTATCTAAGGAAGATTATATAAATGATGCAATTTGCTCATATATTTTTAAAGAAAATAATATTGGAGTCAGTGATACTTGTTGTTTATGTTGATGACATAAACCTTATTTGGAAATCTAATAGAGCTTCAAAGGGCAATTGATTATTTAAAGAAGAAATTTGAGATGAAAGATTTTGAAAACAAAGAATTATGTCTTGGTTTGCAAATTGAGTATTTGACAAATGGTATCTATGTTAATTAATCTGCCTATACAGAAAGGTGTTGAAAAGATTTTATATGGATGGAGCACATCCATTAAGTACTCCAATAGTTGTTCAATCACTTATGTGAGTAAGGATCCATTCCAACCTCAAGAAAAGAATTAGAAAATTCTTATTTTCTGTTACACCCCGTAAGTTTCTAATATTTTAGTCGGTCTATTCGTACGTTGGTTAAGAGTTTTAAAGTGCAATGCGAGAAAAGGGCCCGGAGAAAAGTCGAACGAGCACGGAGTCGGGACCGCACAGGAGGAGGCCGAGCCAGCTGCCCAAAGGGGCAGCGTGGCACAGACCCTACCCTCCGCGATGGGCTTCGTGATACGACCCTAGATTGGCGCGACAGGGTCCGTGCGATGGACCCCTGTCCAACACCTCAAGTATATATAAGTCCCTCCCCTTTGATTCAATGTCATTTCCTTAAAGTTCATACAGCCAGCAAGGAATAGAACGAAGGTAAATCAACATTTTTCATCCATTTTTGCTACAAAATGCTGCTCGAATTCAAATTAACTTCGGGTATTGAAGTTTAAGGGTGCAGGAAGCATTGCTATAGAGTTATTTTCACGAAATTTGCCTGGCAAATCGTAACCCCGCCGAGCTAAAATTATTGGAATTACTCCAAACTAGAGTCAATACGATCACAGGTTTAAAGTAAGAATTTCTCCCTTTGGGACTTTCAAGAAATTATGAGTTTTCGACCGTGTTCCGTCAAGTTGAAATATAGTCAATATTTACATATAAAGTTATCGTTTTTCTCCAAATTTAGTACTGAAATTAGTCATTTTTCCCAGTAATACGATTGCAGTTGAGAAGAACAGTTGAATATGAACTAAAACTCGCCAGTTAATCAGTAATCAGCGAACGAGGTATCTTAAGGCAGTTTCCTTCGGCAAGTTAGTTTCCTTGGCATGATAACTCAGTTTGAATCCCAGTAAAAGTACCAGAAGCATGCTTATTATGATTAGTCATTGTTATTAGCTGAAACCCGTATTTCATATTTAGCTAGGATGGATTATGCTTGTATAGCCTTCATGACCGACCCCAAGGTTATTAGCTTGGTCGACGTCCGCTAGGGGCGAGATGACGTCGCTCTACGAAGCGGTATACCGTCTGCAAGGGACAAAGATGGGGTCCCAGGTCCTCATATGTCGTGGTTGGATTTATACACCCCCGTCGAGCCTGGTGCCTGGGGTGCAGATATTAGGAGTCCACTGCACTCAGACACAGCTACAGTCAGGGGCCGAGCGGGCTCAGTTGCACACCCAGGGGACCGGTAAGATAGCTATAGCTATTAGTTGACCCAGTGCGACCTTGATAGGGGTATATAGACTGAAGTGAACTCACCAGGACTTATGGGGACCGCAGGTGGGTTATTCTGTGATGGTTGTACCTTCCGACTTATGGGGGCCAGGTAAGGTTTTTGTTTGCTTTAGTTATTGATAAATTAGATAGATAAGAAGTTCTATTACTCAAGTATGATCTTTACCCCTTCATTTCAGTTGTTCTTAGTTCTATCTTTTTATTTAAGTCATTTACAATTATCGCTTTACATATTCAGTACATATATACTGACGCCCTTTCTAGGGCGCTGCGTTACTTGCCTGCAGGTACGGATAGACGAGGAGTAGGTCCCTCTTAGCTTCCAGTCAGGATTGTCAGCATAGTCGGCTCCTTTCCTCCAGAGCTTGTAGATAGAAGGTTTACTTCTTTTGATTGTACAGTTTTTGGGTAGGCAGGGCCCTGTCCCGACCATCATATTACTCCTAGAGGCTTGCAAATTGTTTCTATTTTCCCTGTGGATAGCTGTTATTGGCCGTTTGGGGCCTATATGTGTTTTAGTTTACATGTTGGCCGTGTGGGGCTTGTTTAGCTAATAGATTAGCGGCTTTGTCAGCCATAGATTAGCTTAGCACTGGTTTTACTTTACAATCATAACTAGACACCATGGTGGTCGTGTCAACCCGCATAGGATTCCCTATTGTTGTTGTTTCTGGTTAGCTGTTTCTCTTTTACAGGTGGCTATAAGGCCTTGTCGGCCGGAGGTTGTATTTACAGCCGAGATATAGCCCGTTGTTTTCTTGATTTGGGAAGTAGGCCTGCACCAGGAGTGCATAGGCCTAGTTAAGTCAGTTCAGATCCTAGTAGGGCATCAGGTGCTAGTCATGCCTCCCAAGGTGGGGCGTGACAAACTTGGTATCAGATTCGGTCGTATCCTATGGAGTCTGCAAGTCGTGCTAAGTAGAGTCTTGTCTATGGATGTGTTGTGCAGCACATTCTATAGGCAGGAGGCTGCGAGGACTGATAATATGGTTACTCTTTCTTCTTATCCAGTCGTGCTATAGAGTTGTACAGTATAGGATTAAGTCCCTAAGCTTATCATATTCTTTTATCTACAGATAAATGGCAGACCTGCGACACACCACGACTGGTAGGAGATTGGATGTTGCAGCAGGGGAAAGTACTAGCAGGGCGCCTCAGTCAAAGTTAGCCCGGTCTGAGGGCGACAGGGAGACTTTATCTCGGTCTCCCCAGCACTCTCTACTATGCCAGGAGCCGCTCAGAGCAGCAAATATGACGGCACCGCCTCCAGCAGTCTCTATACCGGTACAATCAGATCAGGAGGTTAGGAGTGTTGTTGTTATGTTAGCTCAGATGATGCCTGCACAGAATCAGTCAGTGGAACCCGCAGTCGCAGAATCTTTAGGAGGACCTAGTATTTCAAGGGTCCGAGAGTTTCTCGTACTGAGTCCCCCACAGTTCACAGGGACGGATCGAGCGGAGGACCCTCAGGATTTCTTGAATCATATGCTGCGAATTTTTAGGATGATGCATGCCACACTGCAAAGTCAGTTGAGTTAGTGGTATTTCGGCAATGGGACATCGCAGTACTGTGGTACGAGAGTTGAAAGAGGTCCCGAGGGAGAGGTGTTTCCCCTCCGACTTGGCCCAACTTCTCAGAGGCTTTTCTGGATCACTACCTGCCACGGAAAACTCGAAAGACCTGGGTTGACCAGTTCCTACATCTAGAGCAGGGGTCGATGAGTGTTCAGGAGTATGCTATAAGGTTCGACTCCTTGGCCCGATATGTACCAGCTTTTGTAGAGATCATACCGGCTAGGGTGCATCGGTTTATTATAGGACTTAATCCAGAATATGTGGAGACTTGTATTACAGCGACTCTGGATAGGACATGGATATTGCCCGCGTTCAGGCTTCTGCTCAGAATATTGAAGGGATCAAACAGTGGCAACGGGAGATAAGGAGGGCAAATCAGGAGCGGCGCCGCAGGGCCAAACCTAGTGATATGCAGGTGGAGTCCCAGGCCACGATTTTCAAGTAGACTACCCAGACCCCCACCCCTACAACAACAGCAGGGGAGTGGATCTGGTCGTCGGGGGCAGTCAGGACCCGGCGAGAGTTCATGATCAGCAGGTTCACAGCAGTAGAGAGGAGTGAAGCAGAGTAGATTCACCGTGCCACTTTTCCCTATCTGTAACCGACGTCACTCCGGGGCATGCAGGTTTGGTTCCAAGCATGTTATACCTGTGAACAGGAGGGTCATCAGATGAGAGATTGTCCAGCCAGGGGTCAGAGTGATCGGGACCGACAGGATAGATCATCAGTAGGGTCACGTTCCCCAGCATCTCCAGCAGGGCATAGGCCCTCAACTCTAGTTGGTAGAGGTCGAGGCAAGCCAGGGGCATCTAGCTCAGGTACCGGTCTAGATCGAACTTATGCTTTACCAGGACGATAGGAGTTAGAGTCTTCGCCGGATGTAGTGACAGGTATGCTGAACATTTGCTCTCATTCTGTTTATGTATTGATAGATCCAGGTTCCACTTTGTTCTATGTCACACCATTAGTGGCCCAAAAGTTTGGTATCACACCAAAATTGCTTCGGCAAACTTTTTCGGTGTCCACACCCATCGGTGATTCTGTTATATCTAAAACAGTACACCGTGGGTGCACAGTAGAGGTTGTCGGTCGCCATACTTTAGCAGATTTAGTAGAATTAGAGATGATCGACTTTGATGTAATTATGGGTATGGATTGGCTAGCACTATGTTATGCCAATGTTGAATGTTGGACCAAGACTATCCTATTCCACTTTCCAAGGGAGGTTGTACGGGAGTGGAAAGGTAATGCAGCCACGCCAAAAGGTAGGTTTATTTCCTATCTTCGGGTGAGAAAATTGATAGCGAAAGGATGTATTTATCATATTGTCAAGGTTCAAGATGTCCAAGAAGAATCTCTGACTCTTTAGACCATTTTAGTAGTCAATGAATTCCCAAATGAACTTCCTGGTATTCCCCCAAAACGGGAGATCGATTTTGCAATTAATTTATTACTGGGTACTCAACCCATATCTATTCCTCCGTACCGAATGGCTCCTGCTGAGCTTAGAGAATTGAAGGAGTAGTTGAAAGATCTGTTAGATAAGGGCTTCATCAGGCTGAGTTATTAGAAAGAAAGATGGCTCCCTCCGCATGTGTATAGACTACCGGCAGTTGAATAAAGTCACTATCAAGAATAAGTAGCCTCTTCCCAGAATAGATGACTTGTTTGATCAGTTACAGGGGGCAAAATATTTCTCCAAGATTGACTTAAGGTTAGGGTACCATCAGGTTTGGGTTCGTGAGAGGGATATTCAAAAAATCGCTTTCAAAACCAGGTACGGTCATTTTGAATTCCTAGTCATGTCATTCGGGCTGACAAATGCTCTAGCTGTGTTTATGGACTTGATGAACAACATCTTCAGGCCGTATTTGGACCTGTTTGTAATAGTATTTATTGATGATATTCTGGTGTACTCCCATTCATAGGCGTATCACCGGGATCACCTACGAACAGTGCTCCAAACTCTCAGGAATCGCCAGCTATATGCGAAGTTTTCTAAATGTGAATTTTGGCTGAATTCAGTAGCCTTTTGGGCCACATTGTGTCAGATGCTGGCATTCAGGTAGACTCGTAGAAAATTGAAGCAGTAAAAACATGGCCTATACCTACCACTCTGACAGGTACGCAGTTTCCTAGGGTTAGCTAGGTATTATAGAAGATTCATGGAAGGATTGTCCACCTTAGCAGCGCCTTTGACCAAGTTAACTCAGAAAGCAGCTAAATTTCACTAGACCGAAGCATATGAACAAAGTTTTCAGGAGTTGAAAAACAGACTGACATCAGCACCATTGTTAGCCTTGCCGGAAGGATTAGAGGGTTATGCAGCATACTGCGATGCTTCAGGTGTTGGGTTAGGGTGTGTTCTGATGCAGCATGGTAAAGTAATTACTTACACTTCCAGACAACTGAGGAAGCATGAGAAGAACTACCCCACCCATGACCTGGAATTAGCCGCGGTGATTCATGCCTTGAAAATATGGAGGCGCTATTTGTATGGCATTCATGTAGATAGTCTCACTGATCATAATAGCCTCCAGTACATTTTCACACAGAAAGAGTTGAATCTACGGCAGCGTCGCTAGTTAGAGTTGTTGAAGGACTATGATGTGAATATTTTGTACCATCCAGAGAGAGCTAATGTTGTAGCCGATGCCCTCAGTCGTAAATCTATGGGGATTTTAGTATACCTGAAGCCAAGACAACGGGAACTAGACCGAGAATTGCATCAGTTAGCCAGTTTGGCCGTCCGTATAGTCGATTCAAGAGACAGTGGAGTAGTAATTCAGAATATGGCAGTATCGTCATTAGTTGTGGAAGTGAAGGAACGACAGTACGAAGACCCTAACCTGGTTCATGTTAGAGATAAAGTTCAGTGAGGGGAAGTAACAGATTTCCAGGTAACCGAAGATGGAATTTTGAGATATAGGGACCGCCTCTGTGTTCCGGACGCGGTAAGACTTCGCCAGCAAATTATGGGCGAGATGCATCATTCCCGTTACTCTCTTCATCCGGGTTCAACAAAGATGTATCATGATATAAAAAAAAATTACTGGTGGCCGAGAATGAAAAAGGAGATAGCAGAATTCGTAGCTCAATATCCTAATTGCCAGCAGGTGAAAGCCGAAAATCAGAAACCCGGCGGACTGACACAGGAGATAGCGGTACCTATGTGGAAGTGGGAGGAAATTAGTATGGATTTTGTGACAGGGTTACCTCATACCAAGTGTAAATTTAATTACATATGGGTGATTATTGACAGGTTGACGAAATCAGCTCATTTTCTGCCAATAAGGGCTACTTTTTACAGCTAAAGATTATGCTGAACTGTACATCAGAGAGATAATCCAATTGCATGGTGTTCTGTTATGTATTATTTCCAACAGAGGAGCGAAATTTACAGCCAAATTTTGGCAATCCTTTCGGAGGGGCCTGGGGACGCAGGTTAACCTGAGTACAACCTTTTTCCTCAAACAGACGGGCAGGCAGAACGTACAATTCAAATGCTCGAGGATATGTTACAAGCGTGTGTGCTGGATTTTGGAGGCAGCTAGGATGAACACTTACCACTTATTGAGTTTTCCTACAATAACAGTTATCACTCGGCAATCCAAATGGCACCTTATGAGGCCTTATATGGGCGGAAATGCAGGTCCCCAGTTGGTTGGTTCGATGTTGGAGAATCAGGGTTGATTGGGCCAGATATAATTCATCAGTCAGAAAAGAAAGTAAATCTTATCAGAGAACTTCTGCTGACAACTCAGAGCCTCCATAAATATTACACTGATATATAGCGTAGGAACCTGGAGTTCAGTGCAGGTGACTAGGTGTTTCTGAAAATCTCGCCGATGAAAGGCGTGATGAGGTTTGGTAAAAAGGGTAAGCTTAGCCCAAGGTTTGTTGGGCCCTATCGAATACTCCGGAGAATAGGCTAGGTGGCATATGAGCTAGATTTGCCTTCAAAATTGGAATTCGTTCATTCGGTCTTTCATGTGTCGATGCTACGGAAGTGCATAGGGGATCCGTCCCGAGTTGTGCCAGTTAAGGATGTTCAAGTCACTGAGGAATTAGCCTATGAAGAGGTTCCAGTAGCTATATTAGATCGACAGGTTCGTAGGTTGAGGACGAAAGATGTCACTTCTATTAAGGTACTGTGGAGGAACATAAATAAAGAAGAGATGACTTGAGAAGCTGAGGATGATATGAGGTCCAGATATCCTCATTTGTTCCAGACTTAGCCCAGACTATGCAGTTAAGGTAAGTTATTGATTTAGCCGTTGTTTCATGATTTATGTTATATATTGCTCAGTTGACTCCAGCCTTATTGTGAAACAGTTACTATAGTGTTATTTGAAATACCTGTATTAGACTTTTCTGTGTTTCAAAATTTTCAGATAGTCCATATTACAGGGGAGACTCTACCAAAATTTTTCCAGAATAAGTAGTTGCAAGAGTTAAGGTTCCTGTAAGCTGAAGTAAAACATTCGAGGACGAATGTTCCTAAAGGGGGGAGGATGTTAAATCCCGTAAGTTTCTAATATTTAGTCGGCATATTAATATGTTGGTTAAGAGTTTTAGAGTACAATACGTGTGAGAAAAGGGCACGGAGAAAGGTCGAACGAGCACGGAGTCGAGACCGTGCGAGAGGAGGTCGGGCCAACTGCTCAAAAGGGCAGCGTGGCACAAATCCTGCCCTCCGCAATGGGCTCCATGACATGGCCCTAGATTAGCGCAACAGGGTTCGCGCCACAGACCCCTGTCCACTGCCTCAAGTATATATAAGTCCCTCCCCTTTGATTCAATGTTATTTCCTTAAAATTCATACGGCCAACAAGGAATAAAACGAAGGTAAATCAATATTTTTCATCCGTTTACACTGCAAAACGCTGCCCGAATTCAAATTAACTTCGGGTATTGAATTTTAAGGCTACAGAAGCATTTCTACGGAGTTATTTTCATGAAATTCGCCCGGTGAATCGTAATCCTACCAAGCTAAAGTTGTTGGAATTGCTCCAAACTAGTCTCAATACGATCACAGGCTTAAAGTAAGCATTTCTCCCTTCTGGACTTTTAAGAAACTGTGAGTTTTCGATCGTGTTCCATCAAGTTGAAATATAGTTAATATTTATATGTAAAGTTATCGTTTTCCTCCGAATTTAGTACTGAAATTAATCATTTTTTCTAGTAATACCATTGCAGTTGAGAAGAACAGTTGAATACGAATTGAAACTCGCCAGTTAATCAGTAATCGGTGGACGAGGTATGTTAAGGCAGTTTCCTTTGGCAAGTTAGTTTCCTTAGCATGATAACTCAGTTCGAATCCCAGTAAAAGAACCAGAAGCATGCTTATTATGATTAGTCATTTTTATTAGCTGAAACCCGTATTCCATGTTTAGTTGGGTTGGATTATGCCTGTATAGCCTTCATGACCGACCCCAGTTTTATTAGTTGTGTCGATGCCCGCCAAGGCCGAGATGATGTCTCTCTATGAAGCGGTATATCATCCTGGAGGGACGAAGATGGGGTCCCAGGTCCTTATATGTCGTGGTTGGCTTTATACACCCCCGTCGAGCCTGGTGTCCAGGGTGCAGATATTAGGAGTCCACAGGACTCAGACACAGGTACAGTTAGGGGACGAGCGGGCTCAGTTACCACACCTAGGGGACTGGTAAGACAGCTATAGCTATTAGTTGACCTAGTGCAACCTTGATAGGGGTATATAGACTGAAGTGCACTCGCCGGGGCTTATGGGGGCCCAAGGTGGGTTATTCTGTGTTGGTTGTACCTTTCGGCTTATGGGGGCCAGGTAAGGTTTTTGTTTGCTTTAGTTATTGATAAATTAGATAAATAAGAAGTTTTATTACTCAGGTATGATCTCTACCCCTTAATTTCAGTTGTTCTCAGTTCTATCTCTTTATTTAAGTCATTTACAGTTATCGCTTTACATATTCAGTACATATTGTACTGACACCCTTTCTGGGGCGCTGCATTACTTGCCTGCAGGTATGGATAGACGAGAAGTAGGTCCCTCTTAGCTTCCAGCCAGGATTGTCAACATAGTCGGCTTCTTTCCTCCAAAGCTTATAGATAGAAGGTTTACTTCTTTTGATTGTACAGTTTTTGGGTAGGCCGAGGCCCTGTCCCGACCATCATATTACCCCTAGAGGCTTGCAGATTATTTTTATTTTCCCTGTAGATAGCTATTATTGGCCGTGTGGGGCCTATATGTGCTTTAGTTTACATGTTGGCCGTGTGGGGCCTATATGTGCTTTAGTTTACATGTTGGCCGTGTGGGGCCTTGTCGGCCATAGGTTAGCTTAGCATTGGTTTTACTTTATAGTCATAACTAGACACCATGGTGGTCTTGTCGGCTTGCAAAGTATTCTCTGTTGTTGTTGTTTCTGGTTAGCTATTTCTCTTTTACGGGTGACTATAAGTCCTTGTCGGCCGGAGATTATATTTACAGCCGAGATAAAGCCCGTTGTTTTCTTGATTTGGGAAGTAGGCCTGCACCAGGAGTGCATAGGCTTAGTTAAGTCAGCTCAGATCCTAGTAGGGTACCAGGTGTCAGTCATGCCTCCCAAGGTGGGGCGTGACATTCCCGAAGTACCATATCTTAGTGCAATTGGTGCACTAATGTATCTTTCTAACACTATAAGACCTGATATAGCCATTTTAGTTAACTTGTTAGCAAGGTATAGTTCTGCTCCTACTATAAGGCACTGGAGTGGGATCAAACACATAATGCAGTATCTAAAAGGGACTACCGATATGGACTTATTTTATTCTAAAAATTGCATTCCTGATCTTGTTGGTTTTGCTGATGCGGGATATTTATCCAACCCACACAAAGCTCGGTCTCAAACTAGATACGTGTTTATATGTGGATATAACTACCATATCTTGGAGATCGACAAAACATTCTCACGTGGCCACTTTATCAAATCATGCTAAAATAATAGCTATACATGAAGCAAGCCAAGAATATGTGTGGTTGAAGTCCATGGTACATCTCACTAGAAAAAAAAATTGGTTTGACATGTGGTTAAGTACCCATAATTTTATATGAAGATAATGTAGCATGCATAGAACAAAAGGAGGATTCATAAAAGGAGATATAATGAAGCACATTTCGTCAAAGTTTTTCTACACACATGAGCTCTAGAAGAATGGTATATCAACATGCAATAGATTCGTTCAAGTGAAAATGATGCACAAGATTGGGATGCGAAGATTCAAGTTCTTGGATAGATATTCTCGTCAGGGAGAGTTAATACGCGTTATACTCTTTTTCCCTTGCAAGATTTTTTTCACTGGATTTTTCTTGTAAGGTTTTTAATGAGGCAACTGACAATGTATATTACAAGATATGTGTACTTTTTTTCCTTCACTAAAAATGTTTTTCACTGAATTTTTTCTAGTAAGATTTTAAGAATGCACATTATCTATCAAATAGACATTCAAGGGGGAGCGTTATAAATATATTTGTATTATAGTCAATATCTATAAAGATATATGTGTTGTAGTGAATGTGTGTATTTGTATTATAGGAAATGTCTATCTTTGGAGAAAAGTTATGAGAAATTATCCTTATAAATAGAGGGATTCTTTTCATTATAAATCATCCCTTAAGAAAAATAAGATTTATTCTCTCTTCTCTCTTTCTCTACATCCTTGTCCTTCTTGTTTTAGTATTTCATAACTCAATTTGAATTTTATTAATACAATGTAAGAATTAGCTTTGATCTTATAATTTCTACTCTCAATATTTTCGTCCATTCATATTCTAGCAATCTTATTTATTGCACTCTGTTATTTCTCATGTGCTCTCACACTTCTCACTTGAATGACTCAATTCTTACTTGTTTACTTGAGCACTCACTCTTTACTTGAACACACATAATTTAAATAAACCACCTCTATTTATAGGTAGTAATGAAAGAACTTAGTCGTTATTTCTCAATAACTTCATTCTAGAAGTTCTAGATTTTTCCTTCTTTGCCTTATCTAGAACTAAACTTCTAGAATCACTCGAGGATTCTCATTCTAGAATTCTCCTCCCGATTCTCTACAACTTGTGAAATATTCTAGATTCATCATTAAAATATATTAAATATTAATTAATTTGGTGATGAATTTAATTATTTATTAAAATATTTTAGATATTAATTAAGTTGGCAATGAATTCTTAACACTCCCCTTCAACATCAACTTAATTTGTTCTTTGCATCCTTTATAAGCGATTCCTAAAACTCTGCAAACATCACGATGTCTAAGACCTTTTGTGAATATCTTGCTCTGTTGGATTTCTCAGGTCACTACACTTTATAGCTTTTTCAAAGATAGTAGTCTCTTTGATTTTGACCATATCTACTAATGTTGTATCTATATATTTGAGATTTGGATGTTTTAATTAGTCGTGTGGACCTTCTTAGTTGCGATTATGGTGATTCCTGAGCTTCTTCTTGCAAAATGTCTAGAGTTTCACAAGTTCCAGTTTTTCATAAGATCTTCTTTTTCTTTTGTGGAGATACCTCTAGTTTAGGTGATACAGGCTCTCCTTTTGCGTTTTACTTAGTTTTTGTCTTGTTTCTTTGTTTTCTTCTTTGAGTTTATTTTGCAACTTTTACTCAAGTTCTCTTGAATTTGGTACCGTGACTTATTGAGACCACTATGGTGATCCCTCTTCAAATATCATATTTCTTGATACATATGTTTGATTAAAGGTAGGATCACAACTCCTCCATCTTTTTCTTTGTCTGTCGTAACCTGTAAAGATGCAACAGATAACCTTCTTATCAAGAATGTTGTAGATATGACCCAATGCAAACACATAGCACGCTCATCCAAATATTTGGAAGTGGCTTACAATAGGTATCATCTTCTTGAGCTTCTCAAATGGTGAGATAAATCTCAATCTCGTCTATGGTAGCCTGTTAGTGATGTGGACAACAATATCCATATATTCTACCCAAAACCTTACATTCATACTATGCAACACATATATGCATATCTCTATCATGTGTTTATTTATTTTTTTTAGTTACTCTATATTTTTGTTGCATATTTAGGCGAGCTAATTGTCGTTTTATCATCTTCTCTTTAATATCTCTTTTTTTTTAAATGTAATCACTAGAAGTGCTACTGATGATAACGATTAACATAAAAGGGTTGCATAGCCCAACATCATCATACTTACATACATTATTAACCACTCAGATTGAAGAGTCGGTACTAATATTTTATATTGGTGTATATAAGTTAAAATACCTGAAGTAGCAAAGCCTTGGGTAAAAATAGTACTTGGCCTATTAAACTCACATGACGTATATTCTCTCCAATTGTACATGTGGCGATATATAATTTTTCTTCTAATATTATTTTCCACAGTATGTTCAAACTCTTTAAACTTCTCAAATATTTCAAACTTCTCCTTGAAGAAGTAATTCAAATATGTACCTTAACAAGTCATCAATGAATGTTATCATGTATCGAGAACCACTAAAACAAGGCTTCTTTACTGGTTCAAACACATCTGAGTGCACCAGCTTCAATAGTTCTTTAGCTTGATATTTGATTCTTCATAGGTAAGTTGACTTGCTTTCCCATGCTGGTATCTGACACATATAGTGTCTCCTCTAATCTCAGGCTAGGGAATGTGATGGGTTATATGACTCCACCACCGTACACAGGACCAGGTCCTTTCACTAGGTTGCACAGAATAAGAGCACATGAATAGTAAAACAACAAGGAAAGTGACACACGATATTTACGTGGAAACCTCATTACTCAAGGGAAGAAAAAAACATGACCTACCACGTAGAATTTCACACAACTCCACTAGATCTGAGAAACAATGATTACAGACTCTTGTAATCCTAAGAGATTAAGCTCTTAATCTTCCACCTGCAACAACTCTATTACAAGACTTCAAAGTTCTAACACCATTACTATGCAATCCAGCTAACTCTATCTGGAACATAAGAGTGATTCTAGCTAAAACCTCAACTAAATCTAGTTGACAATCTTTCTAGAATCATTCAACAGTTACAAAAAAAAACTTACACAAACTTCATGTTTTCTAGCTATTACAACTCAATAAACACAACTCTAACAATAACCCTAGGACAAGAATGCACGAGCACCAATCTTCAGAGGTAGTCACTACTTCAGAGGATAGGGAATATGCTTGAGGAGTGTGTGTATATTTTTCTTCTGTTTTTAAAACATACCTTTTGATTATCCAAAAACTAGGATAAGTATTGGACACATCAAAAACAAGAAACCACTCCCATTGGTCTAGTACATTTGACCTGCTGGGACAAGGCTGTTGTTACTGCTGCGCTGCTGCCACCCACCAACTTTCTGCAGAAAGGTACTTTTTACAGCTGTAAAAAGTTTCCCGCCAACTCCATCCAAAACAATCCCTTCACGGAGGATCAAAATGAGGGAATAGGTCCCGTATGTTTCTGTCAATCATGAAAACTAGCAGTCTAATAATTTTTCCCTTTTTGATGATGACAACCATATCTTCTTCCAAAATTTTCCCCCTGCCTTCTATATTCCCCCTATCTAAATTCTCCCCACAACTCTTCCCAACTCAACTGATAGTTCTTCCCCCTTTATCGTCATTAAAAAGCACTATAGTAAACCAAAACAGGGAAGCATAGACATGATAACTCATGGCCAGTGGGGCAACACCAACATGAGTGGAATATAAGAAAAGTAAAGAGATAGACAATAGACACAAGGAAAAACACATGATTCCATTCAGTCAATCAGCATTACAAGAAACACCATGAACAAGCAAAAAGAAATAATATTGTAACCTGTTGTAGCAAAAAGATAAGAAAGATTGATTTGGGAAACCATCAACAAAACATTAGGAATGAAGGGACGGGAAGAGATAGGTAGTCATGGTCCAGACAGCTTGGGCAAGAGAGCAGAGATGTGGTCGTTAAAAGTCTCACGGGCCTGAAGCAGCTTTTTAGTTAATTCCTTGACTTAAGCTTCGAGAGCTTCATTCTCTTGTCTTAAACTAGAGACTAGACCAGGTTCCTCCACTGGGTTGGCTTTAAGGCGCACAATTTCAGCCTCCTTTTGAGCGAGTAAACCAGTGAGTCGCTTAATTTTTGCAGTGGATTTTTTCTGTGAGGCTATCAGACCAGACACTAGAGATTGTCCCTTTGCTCCTACTCGTCTCTCCACACACTCACACTCCTCAAGAGTCGTGAGTGAGATCATTTGTTTTTTGGACCCAGCAATTCCCAGACCACAGTCAACCTTAAAGAACTCAAAAACTTTGTTCAGCAAGAACCCATACGCAAGACCATGTTTACCATCTTTAATAGTCATTATCTTGTGAAAATGCTCGATCATTACAGCAGCCAAGTTGATTGGCTGAAAGGTACTGAAGGCTTCCATCACAAACAGATCAAGAACATCGAAAATTATTCTTTTCTCCGTTCTTGGAAGGAGAACCTTACAAACTCAAACACCAACTGATATTCTCCTTTCATCTGTTTCTTTAATACACACTCACCAATGTAACTTTCCAACTTGCATATGAGAGAGATAAACTCACTTTGCACATTCATTGTCTACTGACCAGATCCCTTCAGCCGGCACATTGAGAATGGTACTGAGGATTTGCTCATTTAACATGGACGTCACTTCATTCACCTTGGAGTAGAGTTCCTTTGCATCTTCTGTAAACTCCATATCGTGATAAAACTCTCGGACCTCTGACTCATGCAACACAGGAACTAGAGGAACAAACAAGTGCCTGTCGCGCCCCATTTTTCCCTCGCGGAGAAAGCGGGACTCGACATTGACGTCTCTTAAGGGTTGAGAAAAAGAGAGTCGCCACCTAACGAATTAAGGTG
>JACEIK010000329.1:339339-351873 GCA_018107945.1 Datura stramonium
CTATTTTCTTTTCTGGTAACTCGTTAATTCTAACTTTTCATATAACATTTTAAAACCACAAGTTTAAATAATATTTTGGAATATTATACATATTTTTAGTCTAAGACCATAAAATTCAAAAAATTTCTTTAATTTCTATACTTCATCTCAAGTTAAAATCATACAAACAAATTAAAACTAAAGGAATTATATACTATCAGCGTATATAAACTCTATCACGATCACTCGCACAAGGGCGTACGCTCGCTTGCTGGCCTTGGATGCTTCCATAATTCTACTGAGACGACTAGCTAGGAACCAGAAAATTTTGAAGAAAGGAACGAAGAAACTCACATATTTAGTTACCTAAAAGGGTAAGAAGGAAGGTCTCCCATGTCACAACATCCATAACCTTCTAGCTCTTCAAAAATACATGCCTATATGCCAACTTTTTGTCTTGTTATTTTTAATTTTTCTCATCCATATATGTTACACACACCTAACATTCCCTCTTCATCATTGACTGTTTTGCTCTGTTCTTTCACTTCAAGAATTGAATGTCTTCCTCCAATACTCCAACAAAGGGTTGATGAGCTAGTAGTGTTTGATGATACAATCTTTTTGCTCATTAATTTCTTCATTACAACCCCATCCCCCACCCAATTGTGTCTGTCATCAAAATGCAAAATCCCGAAGATCACCACTCTGGCAAGGAGATTATCGAGAATGATGATAATAGTCCGTTGAACACCACCACATCTAACGATGACAACTATGTCGAAATCACCCTTGATGTCCGCGATGACGCCGTGACAGTCCAGAGTGTCAAAAATGCGACAGGGACTAAAGCAGAAGATGCTGAGCTTGAGGAACTGGCCAAAAGTCTGCAGAAGAAGCGCAGCTTTGGGGCCTCAATTTTCAGAAATGCTTCGATGAGGATGCGGTTGGCTTCTTTTAAGAGACAACCGCATCCTGCTCGTAGTTTTGATAGGACTTCAGCAGCAGCTCAGCATGCTCTCAAAGGCCTCAAATTTATCAGCAAGACTGATGGTGGCTCTGGATGGGCCACTGTAGAGAAGCGATTCGACGAGCTCACCGCCACCTCAGATGGCTTACTTCCTCGAGCAAAATTTGGAGAATGCATAGGTAAAATGATTTGAGTTTAGCTTTTGTGTACTGACAGTGTAAAAGTATTTTACATCATTAAGTTACCTAAAAACAGGTAATTTTTCAAACAAAGTAAATAACATGTTAAATACACAGAGAGCGTAAGGATAAGAGTTCCAACAACACAGGAAAGTATGCATGTTTTTTTTCATAATTTCTTGTTTAATACTTCATGTGTTAACTTGTAAATTTGATTTTCTTGAGCTTGTTTAGTTATTTGAAGAAAAAAATATAAGAAGAAATATCCTTATGGATTTTCAATGATAGGAATGAATAGGGATTCTAAGGAATTTGCACTAGAGCTTTTTGATGCGCTAGCTCGGAGGAGAAATATAACAAGTGATTGCATCAGCAAAGAGCAGCTCAAAGAGTTTTGGGACCAAATTGCCAACCAGAGCTTTGATTCTCGGCTTCGGACCTTCTTTGACATGTAAGTATTATAATTAGATATTACGTCTTTTGACCAAGTACTTGTTCGATCAAATCAATTAATTTTTGGATTCTGATTTTTGTGAGGGATGTACTGCAGGATTGATAAGGATGCAAATGGTAGAATTACAGAAGAAGAAGTCAGAGAGGTATTTGGAATTTCACATATTTATCTAATCTAGTAGTGCTGTGATCTGTTGGGTGTGTGAATAAACTTCTGCATAAAAAGTTGAAAAAAACAAAACTATATATAAGGTGTAGAGACCTCAATGAGGTAAGAAATTATGGGAAAAACCGTGTTAGCTCGGCCTAGAGCAACTTATATCACACTACATTAAGAGNATCATGAATGATAAACATGCATAACTGAAATCATGTAAGAAATTATGGGAAAAACCGTGTTAGCTCGGCCTAGAGCAACTTATATCACACTACATTAAGAGTGGCTTTTGGCTGACTTCGCCCAACGTGGTCTTTTTCAGCTTGACCTTAGAAGCCGAAAATGGCAGATTCTTATTGACAAATTTATCCCCCTTTTTTTGCAGATTATTAGCCTAAGCGCATCTGCTAACAAGCTGTCAAACATCCAGAAACAAGCTGAAGAATATGCAGCGTTGATCATGGAAGAGTTGGACCCCGACCAGATGGGCTACATCATGGTTAGACAAGTTTTATTTCATGTTCTATAATTTCAATTTGAAAATAAATATCATTTCAACTGTTGATCATCTGATTTGGCAGCTTGAGAACTTGGAAACGCTTTTATTACAAGCCCCAAAGCAATCAGATGCAGGAAAAGGCCTGAACAGGAACCTAAGTCATATGCTAAGCATGAAGCTTAAGCCAACACTGGAGACTAATCCCATAAAAAGATGTTATAAGAATTTGAAGTACTTTTTGCTGGACAATTGGCAAAGAGTTTGGGTACTGTTATTATGGATTGGTGTCATGGCTGGGCTATTTTCTTACAAGTATGTCCAGTACAAAAACAGAGCAGCATTTGACGTCATGGGTCACTGTGTTTGTATGGCAAAGGGGGCTGCTGAGATACTTAAGCTCAACATGGCACTGATTTTACTCCCAGTCTGCAGAAACACTATCACCTGGCTTCGAAACAAGACCAAATTAGCTGCTGTTCTTCCCTTTGATGATAACCTCAATTTTCACAAAGTAAGTTACTCTGTCTTCTCTTTTAATTTTCAGCTCACTCATATAGTATAATCAACAACAATTATGCCTCAATCCCAAGAAAATGAGGGTCGTCTATATAACACTTCATTTAATCTCGTCGCAATCCAATGCTAGTCCCAACATTTTATGTATTATGACAATTCATCATAAATTGACTGATTTGTGCTAGTTGTCAACCTATCACAGCCCTTCCATTTATCAACCTAATCACAGCCCTTTCATTTATCAAAGTTTGAGATGAGCAACGTGGGCAAGCTCACACAAAACTAAGAATAGTGTGCTGAATAACTTTTTACCAAGTAGGTGGTCCTTTTATCCTTATCTCCACGTTGTTTAGATGATGGCAGTGGCAATCGCAATTGGTGTTGGAATACACGTACTTGCTCATATGACTTGTGATTTTCCTCGGCTTCTAAACGCTAGCCCAGAAAAGTATAAACCAATGAAACCATACTTTGGTGATCAGCCAACAAACTATTGGCATTTCGTGAAGGGAGTGGAAGGAGTGACTGGGATCATAATGGTGGTTTTGATGGCAATAGCCTTCACTCTAGCAAGCCAACGGTTTAGAAGGAACAGAATCCGTTTACCAAGACCCTTGAACAAGCTCACTGGTTTCAATGCCTTCTGGTACTCCCACCACCTCTTTGTCATTGTCTACACTCTGCTCATAGTCCATGGTGTCAAGCTTTACTTGACCAAGGAATGGTACAAGAGGACGGTTAGTCTACTTATCTTTGATTTTTATATTTTTGCAATCAACACTAATTTCTTAATGAGTTTAGCTTTTAGATCACCTAAAGCTAAAAGGTAACTGAAAACTTCCCATATTGTGTAAACTTAGTAACTTGAAAATAAAGCAGGTAACCTACAATGCAAGCTTATACAAGTTAAATTCTTTGTTGATGTAAGAATGATTTTTTCTACCAGTTTTTGGAAGAGTAACTACTAAATATGGGACTAATTTTCCCACTGGCAGACATGGATGTACTTGGCTATACCAATCATACTTTATTCTGGTGAAAGATTACTAAGGGCATTCAGGTCAAGCGTCAAGTATGTTAAAATATTGAAAGTAAGTTAAATCCAAATCTATACATGCAGAATATATTTTAGTTGTTCATGAAATTCAAAGTTGTTAAAACGAATGAGAAATTTACATTTATTACACTTAATATGGTGCTAGGTGGCTGCGTATCCAGGAAATGTGTTGACGCTTCGCATGTCAAAGCCACAGGGCTTCAAGTATAAAAGTGGGCAGTACATGTTTGTCAACTGTGCTGCAGTTTCACCATTTGAATGGTAGGTGATGATGATTAATTAATTACTAAGAGCCTGTTTCTTTCTGCTGTTAGTGTGCTATTTTCTTTAATTTGGTAGGGGAGGGTAGGGGCAATCAATCATATATCCTCTATCTATATTGATTTGAGTTTAATATTTTATACGGATGTTGCAAAAAATATTTACAAACACAATCAGATAATTAACTTGATAGCATGTAAACTAATTTGTGATAGAGCTCAAGTTTTTATTAGGTTATCCAATGGATATCTGCGGTAGATCTCCTTAAAATGTGGATACGAAATCTCGAAAATAAGATATGTTACCCATCATAACAGGTAAAAATGACCTCATGGTGTAAAATGTGTTAAATTACATTGATTGTGCAAAAGACTTTTAATAGTAGGTTAGATTCCGCAAAGCCCATTCCCTTGATGGTAGTTTAGCTGGATAGTACATATGGACAATGAGAATCTCATTAATCCATTTGTGCACGTCACTAATTAGATTGCGAAACAATTGACTACCTTAAAAGAGTCATAGTTACTCGCGTCGTTTATCTGGGTTGATCGAATTTCTTCTTGTCTTTAACTCAAGATACATAGTGTTATCATATATCAGGCATCCATTTTCTATTACTTCAGCGCCTGGGGATGACTATCTCAGTGTCCATATTCGAACTCTTGGTGATTGGACCAGTAAGCTCAGTGCTGTTTTCTTAGAGGTAAGCATATTAGTGCTACATTCGAGTATAAAACTCATGTTTCCACTAATTTAATACTTAATCATACATTATATTATTAGGCGTGCCAACCACCGCCGACAGGGAGAAGTGGACTCCTTAGAGCTGACTGCTTAAAGTGAGTCTCTTTCCATTCTGTAGTCCCCTCATAACACTTAAAAATCGATTTACTTTAACAGCGCATTGATTAGTTAAACCTTCACTTTCACTACCTTACTTGTTCGTTTTGACAAAGCCATAATACTCGGAATTCTACTATTCAAATACTACTGACCTTTTAAAAAATTGAATACTTTAAAAGACAAGACTCTCCGCGACGTACGAATAATGTTAGATTAATTTAAATTCTTCATGATCATAATGGACATGAATTTTATAGATATGACATATTAAATGGAAGTCGTGTTTTTTTTATAAAAAGTATTCCCACTCTATTCATTATCACTTGCTCTAGTTAACACTTTAAAATTATTTCAATCTTTAATGCTTAAAATTTTATTCAAAACATTGTCTAATTTTTCTAACATTATTATCAATCTTTAATAAATATATTTTTGAAATTCACACCCCATCCATATACTGGAACATAAATTATTTTATTTTCCAAGAAAACATTTCTATTATAGTCTATTTTCCTTGCAATAAGAAAAAATAAATATTAGGGACGGTTTTGTGTTTGAAACTAACTACACAGGAATCAAGATTCAATAATTGGTAATCTAACTTTGCTCGCAATACTGTAAACCTATTAGCATAGCTGATCATGATCACGTGTAATCATTTCAGTTTCCCAAAAGTGTTGATTGATGGCCCATATGGAGCACCATCACAAGACTATAAGAAATATGAGGTGGTTTTGTTGGTAGGTCTAGGAATTGGTGCCACCCCTATGATCAGTATTGTTAAAGACATAGTGAACAACATGAAAGCCACGGAGGAAGAAGAGTATGATTTGGAGAGCAGACATGGATATTCTAGCCCCACAGGACAAAAGAAAAAATCAGGGTCAGGGAGTGGAAGAAACTTCAAGAGCAAGAGGGTATATTTCTATTGGGTTACTAGAGAACAAGGCTCATTTGACTGGTTCAAGGGTTTAACGAACGAGTTAGCTGAAATGGATCATACTGGAGTGATAGAGATGCACAATTACTGTACAAGTGTTTATGAAGAGGGTGACGCTCGCTCTGCTCTCATCGCTATGCTTCAGGCCATCAATCATGCCAAGAATGGCGTAGATATTGTCTCTGGAACAAGGGTTAAGACTCACTTTGCTAGACCTAATTGGCGGAATGTCTACAAGCGCATTGCTCTTAATCACACTAACGCAAGAGTTGGTATGTACTCAAGACTTTGTACTATGATTTTATATATTTTTAAGAATTTCAACTATATACATAGTTTGAAGTTTGAACCAAAGAATAGTGAATAACTTCATCAACACATACCTGCGCAAATATCAATCTTTCACGTGTTGGAGGACCTTTCAACTTTGGTGACATTTTCCACACTAAAGTTGAAAAAGCGCACTTAAGGATAAGTACCTTTCAAAAAACAATTGGCACTAGCTAACGGAATCACTTTCAAGTTCGTGTCACACCAAATAAACTGCTTTTCTAAAACTTGCAGGAGTTTTCTACTGTGGGCCACCAGCACTGACGAAAGAGCTAAGACAGCTGGCTTTAGATTTTTCCCACAAGACATCCACAAAGTTTGATTTCCATAAAGAAAATTTTTGACCAATGATGGATCAAACCAAACAGATAAGAATGATTTTTTTAAAAAGAATCCACGTCCTCTACCTTTTATGTATAGAAAATCTTGCAGATTTTGTTAATAGTTGGGTTTTGTATTGTTATATGAATAATAATTTTTTCATGTAGGTCCACCACTGAATTGGATTACCAATTCAAATATTAGATTAGTTTTGCATTCTTAGCATTTAGAACAAGTTGTCATAGAGGGGTTATGCAGGTGGTTGAGCTTAATTTTGTTATTGCTTTCTCCCCTTTTAAATAAAGGGGCCATGAAAACACAGTGGCGTAGTCATCAACGGTGCAATGGGGAGTAACCAACCAATCACTCTGTTACTGACCCCAGCATGTATATTGTTTAATAATTTTCGAGTAATAATTGTACTCCACGCCTCCTTTACATGATTAGAAGTTTCTGAATAGCTATAGAGATTATTTCACAAACTTTATGACTAACATATTTTCTCTTGGAGTAATAAGTAATGTAATGACTTGAGTTCCCAAACCTAAAAAAGTCATTTTAGGCTTGGAACTATTTATTTTTGGTAAGTTCCCTAAGTCGACCAGCCTTTTGGGCTTTGGCACATGCACTTTGCAAACACATGTGTTGCTCCAAAGAAAAGTAATCAGAAGTAAATAGACAACCAGGAACTTGGCGTGACCTGTTTATCATAAACCACTGAATCTAGATACCTCACCATTCATGGAGCTAGACTTGTTTCAGATCTACTTATTTTCTGCAGTTCAAGAAAACACAGAAAAGAATTCCATCAACTAACTGCACAGTGCGAGGTTCCCAAGTTCTAGAAAGTACGTATAAGTTTCCAAATTTTAAGAAAGTACTCATGCCAGACAATAGTGAGTTTAGCAAGTAAACTTAAGCATATTAACATCTTGAAGAGCCCGGGTGGGTTCAGAGGGAATCCAAAAGAATTGAGACTTATCGTAAGTTTTTAACTTATACACACTAAGGTGGTAGTTGTAAATTTTGGTCTTACCTCTAAGCTACGAGGGACCATCCCCGCATGCATACCTGGAAGCGCGACAAGTCCTGGAGATGGCCAACCCAGCCATCCTTATTACCTACCATTCCGCGGTCCACCTAAGCCGTACACCCGAATCTAGTCTAGCAACCATTTCCCGAGATTAAAAAAATATCACCTAAATTCAGCAATTGTTTCAACCATATCAGCTAGTCGTTGAGACCTAATTTTTATAATTTGGGCCTCCCTCCTTCAGCAAAGGATAATCAAACTTCACCTGATTACGCTTTATCTCTTCTCACTGAGCTCTAACTTTTGCTGACTAAGTTCACTTAAAGCTTAGCTCTTGCTGCTACTTGTAACAACACCAACGACTAGCTTGTTTGGAAGCTTATCAATGATTACCAAAAAGATCTTTATAACTTTCATCCTCTATTCCTTTTGTCTTAACAATTTATCTTGCATATTATACTGCAGAGGCTTTTCTTCATAATTGATGGTATTTTGCATCCACGATAGTGTAAATAATTTTAACTTATCAGGTCACTTAAATGCAAAACACAGATAACTTTATATAGCATACATGAATTAGTTACTTAAATACATGGTAAGCGACCAATTACAACTGATAAAGCTATACTAATAGGGTAAAAAATCATATAGTCATTCACCTTTAACACAATGAGCAAAACAGTTAGATCTATTAATTCGGCTTTTCTTTGAGTTATTTGGACTTATGTATCCAGCATTTTATTTTCTAGAAATTTTCTACTTACCAGTCATTACTTTAGGGGTACCTTGGTTCCATGTATGCAGTACCTAGGGCTCACCATCTCTAAGTGATCTATGCAAAGACTGGCAATACCAGGAACGAGTAAGCAATAAATCCATTCCACTGACAGATTCCTATATCTAGGACAAAATTGTAGCATAAAAGAGGTCGTGAACTGCATTTCAAAATAAAGAAGTCAAACCGAAAATGTACTCATAGTAATTAGTCATCCAAAAACATTACTCCTACTCTGTTTTATTTTGACACTGTTTGACTGGTTGCTGAGTTAAGAAAAAAAGATCTCTGAAACTTATAATTTTAAACATGTTATGAAATTTCTGTGACTATAAAAGCACGTTATTAAGGGTAAACTGAAAAGTTTAAAGTTGAAATTATTTATATATATAGAAATGTGTAATTTTTTTTTGGAACAAATTGAAAAGTAAAGAGTGTCACTAAAATGGAAGAAAGGGAGTAATTGATTGCAGTCTGAATCTTAAGCACATGACAATGAACATCTTCCAAAAAACATAAGCATGCTGGAAAATAAGAGTACAAGAACAATGCAGACAGCGAGAAGACTAACCTCATGGATCCTTGGATTTCCTTGTTATCATTTCCATTTGGGCCTTTGAAAGTTGGGCTTTATAGGCTGGCTTGAAACAGCTCCAAATGGGATCAGAGGCAACAGAGGAACACCGCCGACACTGTGGGGGAAGTTGCTTTCCATTTCACCTGTTTCAATACCTCCAGCCTCTCAAGGATTCTTGAAGGTTTCTCATCTAGAAAGGATCATTTGTTTTGGAGAGTGGCTAATGCACTTTAATATCAGTACCTCACAAGTAATGAGTTCATCTATTAATGGATTGAAAGATGCACACAAGTTGCAGAATATCTTATTTTGTAGAGCCGATAAGATTGATCTTGAAGATAAAACGAGCCTGTAATGGCTCTTCCAAGTCCTCCTTCAACTCTTGAAACATTTCTTTACCAGGCCCGACAAAGCATGTGCATCTGCAAATTTATTGTTTATAAAATCCAAGAAGAGAAACTTGGGTCTCCGATAGAAGAAGTTTTCACAAAAATGGTAATGAATAAAGAAGTATGATCCTTCCATTAAATTGAACGCAGGAAACTTAACCATTGCGATATTTCATGAAGGCAGACTTGTGGACAATCCTGAGGCAAAATTCAGTCACTGATGTTTGACCTTTCTAATGTGTAAAAAGGCCAATTTAATAGTTTCTTCAACTTTCTTTCTTCTTCCTTACTGCGGCAATAGCATCTTATACTATTTTCATTTTGTAACTAGCAAAACTTATGGAGGATTAGTCTGGATCCTTGACATTTAATGCCTTCTAGAAGCAAAAGGAACAACCAGGAAACACACGATTTGGAAGTTCCATCTTTCTGGAACCCATTGCCTGGAGACTGAAAAGAATGAGAATAAAATAACTGCTGGTAACTTGGGAGACAGTCTATTTACTAAAATTTGTTTTATAGACCAATAATGATAAACTTGCTTAATTAAAGATTTTAACTTAGACTGAATAAAAATATGATTTTATCACTTCAAATCTCAATTTGATCAAGATTTCATAAATTTTAAGAATTTAACTTTCATCAAATAGGTTTAACAGTATTATCTTCAAGACTCCACCTATCAGGACTGACCAAACCTGGAACATAGTTTCGAAATGAGCAATTCTCGAGATCCCCGGTTTGCTTTAAGAAGTTGTTAATATTTGTAGGTGCATCTGCAAGATGGCTTGATTTTTGCTCTAACAAAACAAACTCCACAGAAACACAATTATCTGCAGCATCCTGTCAACAAAACCATAAAATTTCTTTAACTGAAATTCTCAATTTCTTCTGGCTGCTAGCAAAACATTATATTATTATTCTTGTTGCATATCCTTCTTTTAAAGATGATTTATGAAACATAATACCAAAGTATTATTATCTTCCAAAGCTGGAGATGGAAGTTAAACGATTAATGGTATGCGATAAACAGAATAGATGCCTCCCCATGACAACCTTCTTGGCAGCACAGTCCATGTTTTCAAATATGCTGGCTAATCAATACCACCTTTCTCATAATATCTTTATCATGTTCCCCCATGAGTATAAAACTTTGTCATTTAAGACACTGGGAAGTTTCAGATCTGCCAACAATTACCACACAAATTGAATTAATCTGAAAAGTGCTTGCATATGAAGTAACACATAAACTTAGTTAAGTTTAAAATATAGCAAACATCTGAAAAGAATGGAAGCATCGGCGCTACAACATAGAGCTCCAAAACTGTTGAACTCAGGTGAAAAAGCATCAGACAGCAAATTGTTCGCAGGATGGTGGAAATCACGGAGATTAAAGCTGCCTCAAGGACTATGTGCTAGTTTCAGCTATAAAAAACGTTAATTGTCAGTTTACAAACAATAAACAGAAAGCATCAGATATAGTCAAAGACAGATTAACTCAAATATTGTATAGGTTTGACAGGTGAAATTCTGCAATAATACACATTTCAACTTGTAACATGCACAGTACACTAGTGGAAAATAGTGTAGAAGTATATACTTCATCGGCGCACGAGAGTGGAATTCTGTCACACATAGCAGAACCCGATTCGATTAAGCAAGGTCTTTAACCTTGATGTTGAGATATTAGGTGAAGATATCGCATAGAAATTTGCGAGCTCCAACATAGACTGAAATTGGAGAGAATAGCAATCAGAAATCATGATAAGGATTCGATTGCAAGTGACATTGGAAGATTATGCAAAATAATGGATCGATCAAACTAAGAAATCGAAAGCCATTCCACAAATTTTTAAGCGACGTGTATGATAGGGAGTACAGTAGTACTAATGTAAATGCAGCAGCACATGTACAAATTTCCTGCTTGAGATGGCGAAGTAATCGAGCTGATAAGCTCTCTGATCGAAGACGAAGCAGAGCATCACCATTTTTGGGAACTCTTTCTTCTCACGAGTCACGCCGCTTGCTGTTCCCTTCCCGCCCACGCTTTCCTCATTTAGGTAATAGTTAATACTACCTTGTTCCATTTTAATTGCTGCTCATAATAAAAATAGTCATTTTAAAATACTCGTTAGTTTCAAAATTTAAGTGCGGTAATTGATCATATTCTTTTAATTTTATCCTTATTACTTAAAGTCATTTTGAAATGTAAAACTAATTACTATTATATATTTTTAAAAAATTAATAAGGTTATATTAATCAATTTACCATTCCTATTAACTTTTTCTTAATAATTGTGTAAATCTTATCCTGACAATTAAAATGAAACAGAGAGAGTACTATCTGATTATGTGTTAGAGTTTTGGGTAAAAATGATGCTTAAATTATAACTCAAATCTAAAATATATTCTTGTGTTATTTTAATAAACAAAAGATATTCGTGGACTATTTAAAAAGTGATATGATTCATCATAAATTAATTTGAAAAAATTATATAGCATACCACAATCATGAAAGTATTTATATATAATGGCCATATTTTTAAAAAATTACATAATATAGCTTTATTTCATTTAATGTGTCACTTATTTACTTTTTTACTTTGTATTTTGATTATTATTTACCTCTCTCCTATTCATCACCGTAAATTCCTCCAATAACCACTCAATTCATCTTCAATCTTCTCTCTCACTCATTGTTCATCATCAAATCAGATAGTCAACCCAATCCTTCTTCCATCTTTCTATCTCCCTTTCTTTTTCTCTCGTATCTCTCCCTTTCTCTTTGGTTGTTCTTGTTCGAAAGTCGTAGTTTTTCGACCTGTCTCCCTCAAAAGTCAACTCAAGTCGTCGACGACTAATTCACCGATCAGATTTGATCGAAAATGTAAAATTTTGACGGAGCAGATATGATGATGTCCCTCTGTTTCTTATCCCAAAAATATTTCTTCTGTATGTATTTTTGATAGAAACTTTTTTCAAATTCATATGTATTTTTGTATTTCACTTGTATTTTTAAATTATGAGAAAGGAGAAGATTTCATTCATGATTTTTATATAATTTCAAAGATACGTATTTTTTGTAATTTAGATAAAAATCTTCAACCGTGTAATTCATCGGATTTTTACTAATCAAATCTTTATGATTTTTGGAGTCTCAAATAGATTATAGAATCCCGTTAATTGTTATAACTGATTTTTTAATTTTTAAAAAAATTTCATTTGCGTATTTTATAGGTTATGTATACTATGTATTTC
>JACEIK010000329.1:353515-390472 GCA_018107945.1 Datura stramonium
AAAATAAAAGAAACAATATGCTTATTAGAAAAAATATATTTTGACCAAAAGTAATAATAAGAAATATTTTTTGACTAAACAATGAATGACAGAGATATTTTTGAATCAAACTATTAATTATAAGGATATTTTTAAACCAAACTATTAAAAGGATACTTTTATCCAATTTTCACACAATGACATTTAGACTCTTTTATTAAGTAGATATTATATATATTAGATTCTCACAGCAAGGTGAAAATCACGGAGATTAAAATCGCCTGGTGGACTATATGCTACTTTCAGCTATAAAAAACGTCAATTGTTAGTTTACCAAATAATAAACCAAAAGCATCAGATATCAGTCAAGGACAGAATAGCTCAAACATTTTATAGGTTTTTCAGGTGAACTCTGCAATAATACGCATTTCTACTTGTAATCATGTGTAATATATCCATACATGCTTGGAAATATTGTAGAAGTATATACTTCATCGGCGCATGAGAATCGATTTTTGAAACCCGACTCGATCAAGCAGGGGTTTTGATCTCGATATACAGGTACTAGTTGAAGATGTTGCATAGAAATTTGCGAGCTGCAACATAGACTGAAATTGGAGAGGATACTGTTCAGAGATCACTATAAGGATGCGATTGCAAGTGACATTCGAAGATTATGCAATGCTTTGGATCGATCGAACTAAAATCGAAGGCCATTCGACAAATTTTAAGCTCCGTGTATGATAGGAAACAACATTTATGTAAATGCAGCATCACATGTATAAATTACCTGCTTGAGATGGCGAAGCAATGGAGCTGATGAGCTCCGTAGATCCCATACGAAGCAAAGCATCACCATTTTTGTGGAACTCTCTCTCACGAGTCACGCCGCTTGCTGTTCCCTTCCCGCACATGCTTTCCTCATTTCGGTGATAACTGATTACGTATTTTACCTTCCTTCCAATATACACAATCTTTCCTTTTAAGTATTGATTACGTATTTTACCTTCCTTCCAATATACACAATCTTTCCTTTTAAGTATTTACCAAAGAATGTTGAATTCTCATTAAAAATAATTTAATTTTTAAAATTATATTTTTATTCTTCCTAAAATATATAAATTAAAAATTTTAATATTTTTAAAAAATTATGCTAAGTTGTAATAGAGCCAATAAATTAATGGAAAAAGTTCATTTATTTGGTGGAAATTTAGTGTCAAATATTCTCGATGAAAATAGAAACAGGGAAGGAGTTGCAGAGGGTAAATAAAGATGACTAATATGTCTACAAGGACCAAAAATATTGAGATGACACCAATATTGAGAGATGTAGGACAATTATAAATTACATTAGATTATAAGAGTTTCATGAATACGTACTTAAATAATATAAAATTAATATTTATGAAACTATAATTTATTTTATTAAAAATAAATATATATAAAATTATAAATATTTATATGATTAATAATTTTATTTTAAAATACAAATAATTTTTTAAAACTAAATCAAAATTATTATTATTTTAAAAAGATTAAAAGAAAAGTGCATCATGATACATAGGTATTATAAAATTTTGACACATAACGCTTAAATAAGGATTAGAATATTATTAGCAAGCTTAATGCGCCAACTTTTTTTGGTTAAGAAGGCACGTGTCACATAATAAAAGTAGTGTGTATTAGTTGGGAAAAGATTTAGTGTAAAAAAGAAAATCGTAAAAATTAGGTGTGTAAAGAAATTTTTTAAAAAATAAGTTGGGGTAAAGTTTTGTTTGTTTATAGTAAAAGTTCTTAAAATAGATATATATTAAAAACTGTGATTTTTTTAAATGGAGTACATATTGCTGTCACTTGTCAAAATATTTATTTTAAAAGAAAATAAATATTTTTTAAAAATAATTATAACTATTTTTAGGAAATTAAAATATAATTTATTTTAAAAATATTTTTAAAAATATTAAAAAAATCAAAAAAGATAAAAAAATTAAAAAAATTAAAAATATTTTTATATTTTGGTTTTGACCGCAAGAGCAGACGTATGAAACCACACACATTAGGAAACAGCAGAGAAACAGAACTGCATTGCTAATTACGTGGCAACTTAATAATGAGACATGTGTCACTCACTAACCACGTTGACACCGCTCTTCTTTCGGTCTTTCCACTATATATATCCACGTTCCAGCTCGGACTTTTTCTTGTCTTTACATTGTTAAATTAATTGCTACTCTAATTGTCAGAAAAAAAAAAGAAGAGAAGGAATTGTTAAGCCAATTTATTCATCATCTCCATTAGAATATTGGGTTCTGTCTGCATTTCCAGAAATATGGTACACTCTTTTCCTCCTCCCCTTCTTATACCATCATTAAGAATTAATTGCGTTTCTGCTGTTTCATTTTTGGTTTTTTGTAGTTAATTTAATTTGGTACAGTAGTTTTAACTCATCTACGTGATAGTTGCTAAATGCAATTTGAGGAATTGGATTATATTGTATGTTCTGCTTAATTTCATTCCTCGTCAATGCAGTTAATAGCTTGTGGATAAAAAGAAGTTGCTGAATATACTCCCTCTGTTCACTTTTACGTTTAGTTTGGAGTTTGCACGCCCTCAAGTAATCAAGTGATTCACATGAATATTTTATCATAATGCCCATATTAATTGATTTTTAGTCTTAGGTTTTGAAAAATAATTTTAGATTTTGGTAAATAATTTGAGTAATTTTTTTGGGAAGTAATAAATATTGAGTAATTAATATAGAAAACCTAAATGGAAAGCGCATATGCATATTTTAATATTGTGATTGTTTAGATTAATTATCTTTTCTCTTATTGATGAGAGATTAAAGAGAGAATATTTATTTATTTATTGAATATAATAAATAAGGGTATGGTAGTCAAAATGCATGACTTTTTAAGGAGTGTGTAAATAAGAAACGTGACAAGTCTAGTGCTCCGAATAGATTGGAGAATAAGTCCATTTATAGTTTGTTCAAGACATATAGGTAAAAAAAATATTATTTCACCATTTGTAGTTAATTTAGGCAAGGGTGTGGGGGTGGGGATGGTTTGGTTTGTGTTGGATCATGGGAGGAATTACCTTTTTCTTTCCCTATTTCGATCAGAAGTCACTTTCATATCCTCAAGAAAATGTTTTAAAAAAATTTTGGCTAATCAAACGTGAGAAAATTGGAAAACGTACCAATAGCCCTATTATGAAAAACCTCATGTCCAACATGCTATTGTAAGATTGAAGCTGAAAATGTGAGTAACTACGAAATGGTTAAGCGGGTTAATTTATGTAATCTTCTTTAATCACAATTATGTCTTCCTTCAAAACTAACATTTGTAAAGCAGGTCAGAATTTATAGAATGTTCTGCAAAATTTTACCAGAGCACCTGGGTTACCCGGGACATCACGTCAAGGTAGTACATTCGAATTTGCAACTTTGATAAAACTAGGCAGTCTCGTTACATGTTTTTTTGCTACTTCGTGTTTGAGAATCTCTAGTCATTGCTCAGGACAGTGGGAAATTGGGTCCTAAAAACTGCGGAGAACACTTGGAACAAGCCAAAAATGATTTTCCAGTATGTCAATGTGATTCGATATGTTGATGCCGCTTTTTCAATGACTGCAAGGTACTGTAACAGTATTAAGTTCAATTTCTTAACTTTTTGTTTGTAGTCTTGGTTTTGAATTGAAAAATTGAGTAAAGGCTATTTTTGTTTCTGGTGCTGGATTCTTTTCAGAAGCTTGAAATACAAAAGGGTGCAAAAGATTTTAACATTCCTATAATAAGATCCAATCGGAAGTTAGTTGCTACTGCTAATGGAGGTTTGCATAACCTGGTCTCCTTTAGTTTTCAATTCTGCATGGAAATCCCAAGAAGCAAAGCTAGCAACAGACAAGTTCAAGTACCCTGTATACTCTGGTATTCAAAGGCCAAAAAATGATGAGGATATTGCCTTCATGAGTGTAAGTGCACCCCGTTAGTTGCGTCAAAGGAACTGTGTTATACCAATGTTTCCTTGTTAATTTTATTATTTTAAACTGTTTTGTCAGATTCTTGAACTGGGGCAACTTCTCAAGGAAAAACTGATTACATCAGAGGAACTCACTGCAATTTTTGAACAGATTAAAAGGTATGGAGAATGCTTTGCTTCCACTATCTGCTTTGTATGCTATTGAATAATTTGATTCTCAAAATGATGTTGTATGCCCGAGCATCGCAGGTACGGCCCTGTCCTTGAATCTGTTATCACAATTACTGAAGAATTAGCATTTCAACAAGCAAAAGAGGCTGATCAACTCCTTACAAAAGGCAACATTTGGGTAAGATGGCCACCTTCCTCTCTTCCCCTTGGTTTTTCCACGCTCTTTCTTCTCTCCACATTTTAGTTTTTGTATGTCACGAAAAAATGTTTCACTACTTGTTCTTAGGGTCGAGGTGTCTGAAGAGAGACGTCTTTGAAATTTCCATTAAAATTACTAATGAGATTGAACTTATCTTTACCAAGCAAAATTTATGCATCTCTTCCTGTTGCCACATTGTGTTCTCTCATATACCCTGCTGCTATTAGCATTTTACCTAGTCCGAATATCCTCCTTATATTCCAGCACTTCACTTTATTCAGAAGTGAGTTCTCCAAGTTTTGATCTTAATTAGAAAAACTTCATATACAATTAGCTTTCTCCGACTTTGCTCAAAGGCACTAGATATATTTATTTGATTCTGTTCTTGTAACTCTTCTTCATGGATTCCATACGGTCTAAAGGACATTATTGCAGTACCAAACTATCCCACAACATGGGGTTCCAAATCTTTCAAAGATCAAGTTCTTGATGTTGAAGCTTGGGTTTATAAGAGGTACAAACAAATAATTAAATGTAGAGGCCACATCCAGAAGCCTTCCTATATTGTACGTGTGTTTCTATAATTCATAGATACGGTTGATGCAGGCTGAAATCTGCTGGTGCAGTTCTTGTTGCAAAATTAGTATCTGGTTCTTAGCTTATGTGATGATATCTGGTTTGGTGGTAGAACAAGAAACCCCTGGAATATTGAAGAATTTTCTACTGGTTCATCAGCAGGGCCAGCTTCCTGCATCTCAGCAGGTATATAGAGAAGTTAGGTAAGCTTTCTCTCTTATAGGTATTCTGATGGAGGCAAAAACATATCTTGGGTATGGGAAGTATGATATTTGTTCAGCTAGATACCTTTATCTGTTTCTGTATCTGCCCGCGCGAAAGAATGGATCTGCATTTTTGAATGGAACTCCCTTAGAAGGGTTTGAATATGTGGTACCAAATGAAGATTAATAGGCAGTGTATATATGGTTTTTGAAAACAGGGTCTTCATATTGCAGGTATAGTTTCATTTGCAATTGGTTCAGAAACTGTTGGGTCTATTACCTACCCAGCTACTAGGTGTGGTGTTACTGCATTGCGGCCCACTTTTTGGAGCTGCTGGTCGTACTGGAGTAATGAGCATATCGGAAAGCTTGGTATCGTATCTCTTCCAAAAAATTGATTCCTTTCATGTGTTTTATCTTTTACTATAGTGGTGGTGCTGACACTTAAATCTATTTAGATTAGGACAAACTAGGCCCTCTTTGCAGAAGTGCAGCAGATTGGCATGCCGCTCTTGATCTCAATCCGGGGAAAGGACCCAGCTGATCTTTCATCCAGTGGGACATTATGGTAGGAGATCCATTTTCAGTTGACATCACAAAACTCACTGTTGGGTATCTTGAAGATGCTGACAAAGAAGTAAGTGACTGCTTTTCATTACCAGAAATTCGCTAGCGCAACTAATTCAGTTAGGTTCTTTATTGTGAATGCCCTAATTAACTAGACTGTTTAATTATGTCACTTACAGGTTGTTGATGTACTTAAATCAAAGGGAGTGAATACGGTTCCATTTAATCTGGATTACACTGTTGACAGTGCCCAAGGTATTGTTAGCTTCACTATGGATGTTGACATGCTAGCTCATTTTGACGAGTGGCAGCGCTCAAACCAGGATGATGAATTTGAAGCTGAAGATCAATGGCCTCTTGAACTGGGCCGTGTGCCCGCCAGAATATCTGCTGTAGACTATATTCAGGTATATGTCACTTGGTGTTGAAACACTTTGGCCTCGGGTAGAGCCCAATCCACTTCACCAGTCAAATATTTTGTTTAGTGTTAAAGAACGAACTTGTACTTCACAGGCACAGAGAGGTCGAAGCAAATTGATTCACGAAGTAAAGGAGAACTTCAAAGTTGATGCATTTATTGAGACGGTGACTGGGAGAAAGTTTGGCATCTGTGGGTATGCCAGTAGTGGTGCTTCCAACTGGTTTTTAAGAAGATATCCAATGCACCATCGAATGATACTGCAGGAAGACAACAATAACTACCGGCATTTATGCTCCTCCAGACCATGATCATGTTGTGTTATTCCCAATCCACTCCAGTACTCGTGCGTTTCAGATATTTAATGGATAGTTGTCACCATAGAAAATTTAGGATCCGAGAGTCTGAGCTTTGTTCGGAATGGAAGTGATCTTCTTGTATGTATATTGCCATGCAGAGATACGCATAGTTCGAGTTGTAAGTACGAGTTCAATTTCAAAACCTGAATATATCTCTGTTGCAGCACTAATGACCTTAGACAAAAGTGATCTTCTTGTATGTATACATATGCAGAGATACGCATAGTTCGAGTGGTAAGTAATGAGTTCAATTTCAAAACCTGAATATATCCTGTTGCAGCACTAATAACCTTGTCTTATGCGAAGTTCTTTGTTTTGTTATTGAAATGTATAGTTTTCCGGCATCCTAGCAAAAGTGTCATGGCTTCAGAGTTCTGTTGCTGGTAAGGAATCCTTTGTATTGATTTTGTGTGTTCCTTTTACTCCCAGGCTTTAGCATTGGCGATGGCGCATCGTCAGTGACCAATCATCATAAGCAGCGCCTCTCCAATTGACGACATTGGGCCAATGATTCGATTCCAAACCCACCCACTTCCCTTGTACTCCGCAAGACAACTACGTGGTTATTAATCTCTGTAGGGCGTTCAATGTCACTCTCTTATTATACACACCCACTAGCTGTGATAGTCAAAACTATGTAATGTTGAATCATGGAAGGAGAAGTATTCCTTTCCCTTTTTCGTTTTTATGCCAAACGAGATTCATTCTGTAGAGTTCAACAGTAGATGGTTTGGCTATATACCTTCACCAATTGTTTACGCTGCTAGGAATACTAGATTTTGTCTAGTGACGCAAATTTCAATTTGGAACCCAAGGTTGGCGTTTTAAATCGAAGAAAGGATCAAGAATAGGGAGTATGCAATGGTTAACTTTGACATATTAAAGATGTATACGAGCAAAGAGTCTTAGTAATTTTCTGGAAAGCTGACAAATCTTGAAGACGCTCAAAAAGTTGAAAATATTAGGGTTCTGTTGTGAACATTTGACACTAGAATGTGCATCGCAGCCGGGCAAGCTCACCAAAGTTGTGTAAATTGAAGAGGAAGAGGACGGTGTTAAAACTTGTATAACTGCAGGACATGCAAACAATACTTTCCCATCATGTATGTTCCTCCCATTCATATCAAGTCGGACTTGTATGCACGATCTTTCAGGTTGTTGCTCCTTCCCACTAGAAATTTGATTGGTAGGTCCATTTTAGCTGCTTCTGTCAACAATTTTCTGCCAGTCGTATCTCAACTGTTCTGCTTTGAAGCTGCTGGAAAGGAAAAGAAGAGCACGAAGCATAGACATCAAAGAAGTGAATGTCAAGTCCACAAAAGAGCATCGAAATGAATCTAAACAGAAGGCATCTACAGCAGCCTATATAAGTAACTTGAACAAGAATCTTCTAATCCAAAATAACTGTGGAAGAATACCTAAATGATATAGATCTGTCTCATTGTACATCGTCATACATTATGCTTGTTCCGAGGAAGAATCTCAAAAATTGGCGAAATGTTAGCTCGCCTGGCCACAGGGCAAGAAGGGAAATGAAGTAAAATAGTAAAAAAGGGAAACAAAAGAATAGCATAAGACCTAACTCAAAACATCTAAGTCCTTCTAGCAGTCACTAGTCTCTCTTTCACCATCCCTAATTTTCACGTCTAGCCCTCCTACGAGGAGCAGCGGCATCCTCATTCTGCTCTTTCTTTTCTTCTCTGTGGCTACTCTGTGTTTGAACTTGATGTCTCGCCATCACTTTCTTAGCCTCCAGTAGCTTTTGCCTGCACAAGCAACAAGTGTTCTTTTATCAACTACACCCAACAGACACGAAAGAAGTTTCAGTCGTTTCCATATTCTCCGTGTGTGTGCTGTTTTTTTTGTTTTTTTTTTTTTGGTGGGGGTTGTGCTGGGGCTGAGTTCAGACTTACGGGTTGCTGCTGCTTCCCGCCAAAGATGAGCTTCAAGAAAACCGTGAAAATGACAACTATGATTGAAAAGAAGACACCAATTGTGAGATTGGGCTGTTTCTCAGCCTTCTCAAGAAGATCCTACAAGACAAGCCCATGTATTAGTCACACCTGCAAAAATGAAAACAAACACGCAAAGTCAAAACACTGGGTCATTCACTCACCAGTACTTTGGACTTGTGTTTGCCCAAGAAGGGAACGTCAGCCACCTTGTAGAGGAGATCAAGTACCATTTTCTGCCATGTGTTCCAAATATATCTCACATCAAGTGACGAAATGAAAAGAAAAATCAAGAACAGGATGTATCTTGAAAAAAGTGCAAAACAATCACCTGAACTTTGAGCCCACCAGAGATTGCTGCTTCTCCGCCTTCTTTCTTTTTCTAAGTCAAACTTGGGCTTCCATGCAGTTTTCCTATATGATTCTGCAACTTTCTCATCACTTGTTATCATGATATTGTCAGCAATATGTCTTGCATTGTCCAGATTTCAATGCCAATCGCTGCAATAGGCTCAAAATTGGGCCTGTCAAGTTTGAAGTAGTTGGGACGGAATATCCCTTGGCTTCCAAATACCCTTGTAATTGGGGTTGTCAATCTGTGGAGCATGCCATTTTCCCTTGTACGCTGGATTGCTCTTCATTGGTTTTTTCCACTCCCCACACCCAGGGACTTTTTCACACTTCGGGTTATCACTCTTGGGAGCCTCCCATTCACCATCTTCCTCGCGTCAACCCAATCTTCTGGCTTTGTTGCCTCAGGGATCATCGATCTCTTCAGGCTCGTCATCCAACCATCCCTCAGGCTTCTCAGCATCCTCTCATCTTCACTTCCATTGGTGCATCCTCATCCCAATCGTCTGGTTTCTTAGCTGCCTGATCTGGAATTTTTTTCCCTCTCATCCCAGTCCTCGGGCTTCTTATCATCTGGGTCTGGAATGGTCTCTGCAGGAATAAGAGGTGGCTCAAAATCATAATCTAAGAGGAAGTTAGCCTTCTTCTTTTCTTTCCCTGTCAATTCAAGATTAGCAACTCATTGTCCGGTTTCAGTACAGCAGAGTAAACATGTAAGTTAGTTTGTCAGAAGGTACAGATGGTGGAAACTTAAGGTGGTGCTCAATGTACTCTACTCTTAGGATTCTTATGTTTCAAGATGAAGTGAACCTTGTTAGTGGCTCCACATTTATCTGGTCCAAACATTATAGTATAGGAGATCATTGTTGAATTCTTGGGAATCCACCCTTGCCTCCTGGGGCGGAGGCATTTAAGATAAGCACCACCACATTCAAGTCCTTCCTGGAAGCGAACTTCATACTGAAGAACCATAGCGTTCCATCTTTTGAGGCTGACAACATCGCCTAGCTCCTTGACAATAGCATATTTCTTTGCTTTCACTCACAAGAAGCCCAAGGTCATCATGTCCTCACTCTTGGCATGTTTCCACACCTGAGACACAATTACAACTCCATATGAACACTTGAAACTTTAACAATCAAAGATTGACTCAGCATTGTAAAGATAAAGATGCAGTGCTATAAGGCACACTCGACAGTAAGAATTTTATTAAACACCCAAGATTGAGTTAAAAATTCATCAGATGTAAAGACATAGCACAAAATCTAAAACCGCTAATATGACACATAGAAGGTATTCTATATTGCTTCAAAACAAATGGATTTTTTGGGCCATATCTGTCACTAGGAACACAGTTCTGCAGCATACACAAATTATATTTCAACTCCACGTTCATAAATTGGTGGGGTGGCAAATATATAGAACACCTTTAAAAAAATAATGAATTTGAAATAATGGTATATATTTAATGGACTACACAAAGCATTTTATCACCTTCATTGCCTTAGACATGTTGTCACAAGCAACATATTAAAGATAAATAGAAGATCGATCCCTTCTTTTTTAGCTGTATAAGCATTGAAGACACTAATCAGCATAACTCTTTAAGTTTCTATTTTATATTTTGGTATTATTTCACTACCTCTGCTCTCAGCAAAGGCTAAAACATCAACTAGGAAAGTTTTTCCCCCAGAAACGGAAGGCAAAGAATGACCTTCGACAATTGTTTGTCCTTTTTCTTCCTAATAATATTGCATTATCCATAGATTTGCAGTTATTACTTCTCGTAATATGACTTCAACCCAAAATTTCCATACAAATTAATGAATATTGAATGATAACATGAATCTGAAATATATTCGCCGAGTGGATCATAATAGGAACAGCTAGCATATAGTACAAACATAGAAGACAGAACTGTAAAACAGTAAGTTAATCCATGAACTCAATCATATTGCCACGTCAGGCACCTCAATTCCATTAAACTGAAAATGATTTTTTGCAAGAATTAATAGTCAAAGAGAAGAACATAAACTGAAACAGAGATGAACCTCGTCTACCATGCTTAAATGCATTCATCCGTCAAAATTCAAAACTATCACTCATTATTTTAAACCAAAAGATAAAATGAAGAACACTAATCGATCTCATTTTTATACTTCATTTTGGATGACTATTTCATTTATATACACTTTTCAAACCTTCGACAATTCCATATCCAAATTTTAAACTTTGGTGTGATTTTTTAATAAATAAATCAACTTTGCAATTATTAGGATCTTCCAATATATATAAGTCAATTTCCAAAGGAATACTTAACAAATCCAAACAAAAGCTTACCATTAACTCCTCTTTTCTCAGACACAATCCAACGTCTGCAAATGCCTCATCAAATGATTCGTAAAATTTCTGCCAGTCAACAAAAGAAGAAGCAACCAATTCTCAGCCAACACATAGAACAGTAGACACATTATTGCAAAGACAAACATGAACATACATGTAATTAGAGATATCTATCTTACCACATCCGAAGAGGCGTAGAGTTGAGAGACGAAGCAACCGGCCAATAGCAACAATGCATATTGCGTCCAAGATCCTCCTGATTCCTGCCTTTCCATAGCCATTGAGTACTCACACTGAAGAAAAAGTTGGAAAGTAGCAGAGATCCGAAAATCAAAAACACAAAAAGAATACGAAACCCTGCAGAGAGTATAGATCAAGAGAAGAAGAAGTCTCCAGAAACCGGAGAAACAGAGTGAAATTCGCGGGTGGAGATTTTCAGAGTATATATAAATGTGGCGTCGAGTTCGGGTAGTCAAATGTAATTTTTTGACACGTGAAGACGGACCAATGAATATATGACACGTTGGTAGTCGCGAACTAGAACGAGCAATCTTACAGGGGAAGTTGATCTAATGACTGAGACAGTTTCTAGGGCCGGCATTTGAGTTTCCGATTCGTTTTGTAATAAAATTTAATTTGACTTTTTAGTTTTTAATTTTGATAAATATGCATTTTATATCGGATCAAACTAATTTGATTCGCTTTGAATTTTTAAATTTCAATTCAATTTGATTTGGTGTTTTTAAAATGATTTTCGGTGTAAGTGAAAAACAAAATGCGAAATAAAATTATCAAAATATTTTTATACGAAATAAATGTGTTCAACAATACTATTTCGTATAACTTCTATAATAATCAATAATTTAGCTTATTAATTTAAAAATATAATAAATAAAATATAATTCAAACTTAAAAATTCAACTATCGCCTAACATGTAAGAACTAATATTTCTTAATTTCGGGATTGGTAGGATATCGTATAAGACTATAAGTTAAGTGGTGATGTAAACTTTTAGGTTAAACTTAAATGTTGGATTGTGTTGGGACTTGAGTATTTTGACTATATTTGGGTTAAATGATAACCAAATGAAGGCCTACACCCAAAGAGTTGGGTTTTAAAACTTAAATATAAATATTATTTTAAAATATAATTAGTAAAACTTTGTTCTTCGATGCAATCCAAGAACCGTGACTCTCATACCAAATACCGAATCGAAAAATGGAACACCGAATCCAAATCAAAAAATTGAATTAATTTAGTTCACTCGATTTTTTAAATTCTTTGATATTTATGCTCACCCCTAAACATTCATGGCACTGTGAACTGTGAACTAATTTTAGTTCATTAATTGGTATTTAGGGCATCTCCATCCCAACTCTAAATCTCACTCTAAACTCTAAATTTAGAGTTTAGGCTCCAACCTAACTCTAAATCCTACTCTAAGCTTAAAATTTAGAGTAATGAATAGAGTTTGAATAGTGAAACTCAAAATTTGAAATTGCATAAATCATCAACTTCTTTTTTTTTAGATGAATATAATATTATTTTAAATAATTAACACTTTAATTTAACATAATATAATTAATAAAAACAAAAACAAAATACAAAAATTAAAAAAACAAAAAAAACATGTAATTTAATTAAAATTAATTTTTAAAATTTTCAACTTTTAAATAATCACATCATTATTTCCTTTTTTAATTTTTTAAAATATTTAAAATGTAAGTTAATTTAACTTATAATTTATAATTGTATAAAAATGAGGATGAGCGTGATCTTAATACACCAATTCAAAATAATTCGGAAGGTCCAACTCCAACAATAGAAATGGTAGTAAATAAAAATTATCGTTTTGAATAATTTTTAGCTCGACATGAAAAGTTAAGGATGTGCTCATTTTGAACTTGAATGCATTAATAGAGCATTTATGAAAGCAACATAGTAATCTTTAAAGTTGAATGTTTATGCAGAAATTAAAATAAATATTACCATAATTATATTATCGATTTAATTGTATTTCATCAATGATTTCACTTTTATTTAATTTTTCATTAATATGTATAATATATTATTTATTTGGAATTTATATTATTTAAAAATATAGAATATAAAATAATTTTATATAAATAATTATATATAAAATATTTTATTTTTTTTATTTTTTTTATGTTTTATATTTTAAATCATGTTTTTGAATTTTATAATTTTAGAATTATTATTTAAAATGTTGATAATTTGGGTTGTGCATGTTGGTTAGTTAAATTAAATTAAATGTTTTAATCCATTTGATGGGGATGGGATTATGAGGCTCCATAAGATTCTTCCCAAACAATTTGAGGTTTCAAAGTGATTGTAATCTATAAAGAGAAAGGCATATATATACATATTAGAGTCTGTCAAACACGATTTTAAATCGATTTTAAATAAGGATTTTAAATTATATTAATTTAAAGTTAAGATTATATTTAAATTTTTAAGTTTTTTTCACAAAAGTAAAAATCTTACAATTTATAAAAATTATTAAAATTTTTATAACTTTATATTTATATGAGTAAATCAAAATTCATATATAAGCTATCAAAATATCCTGCTTCACGTCAAAGACATTAATAGATCACATATTTTCATTTTTCTTTATAAATAAATATTTAAAATTATATTGTTACAAACTTTCAAATACACATAATTTTACAAAAATTCATTAGTCAATAATAATAGTAACTAGCTACTCTTTAATATAACTTCATATAATCCCTTTATATGGTATAGATAAATATTTTCATTTAAATATAGAAACTTTATGTTAAATTTAAAAATAATAAGTCTCTTTTATAAATATAAATTTATGAGCCGAATTTTACATTTAAAAGATATTGAAATTACAAGTTGAAAATTTCAAATATTCAAAAATAAAAAATAACATATTTAAAAAAAAAGAAAAGATTTAAAAATTAAAATTAAAAATTTGTTTAAATTTCTGTGTAACAAAACACCAATTTTAAATTAAATAAAACTTTAAAATTGAATTCAAATCCTGCCCATAAGCCTACTTACATTGAGCATGTGTTGAATTGAAGACTTATGGCTTATCCTCCATCGATTTTATTTTAATTGCTAGGTATATTAAAAATATTTATTTTAAAATATTTTTTTATTTTATTTTAATTGTTAATTTTTTTAATTTTTTGTTTTTTTTAAAAAATACTTAAAAATATCTTCAACAACAACATATGTTGTTGTTGAAGATATTTTTAAAAATATAAAAACAGAAAAAAGAATATTAAGTTATAAAATTTCAAATATTAAAAAATTTATGTATTTTAAAAAATTAATAGAGTTATATTAGTCAATTTACCATTCCTCCCATATATCTTTATCCGGAAATATCTCATGAACCGGTATCCCTAAAGAACTTTATTAATATTTTATTAATGAACGTGTAAATCTTATTCTAACAATTAAAATGAAACAGAGAGAGTAACTTATAAATCAAAAGTCATGAGTTAAAATTAGCTTATTTTTGTTGCTTTAACCTAGAACTAAATACATAAAAATATTTTTAAAATTTATCCAAACACTATAAAAATAGTTAAAAGCAATTTTAAGTTAAAAAACACTTAAAATAAAACTTTACTGTTTTGGAAGGTTGCTAATTTGCTATAACTGTTTTCACCTCCAACATTTTCCACATTATTTATCCTTTGAGTTGCACTTTTTGAGGAGGCACACTCCACCACTCTCCACCTGTCAGCTAACTTTAGCCCCCAAATCCCAATTAATCTTTTGCTTTTTCTCCACACATGGAGAGTGAATAGATTTCCTTGTCTTTAGTAAAATCTTATAAATCTGTGTTTGAAAGAGACAACATACATTTCTTTCATGTGGTAAACAGAAATAATGCAAGGAGAGTGGACCCTTCCAGAATTGTCGTTTCTCTATCATAGTAACAAAGTCTTTGCTTCCACTATCAATATAATCTAGACTCTGAGACTCCAAATGAAACCATCAACACAAGCTAAGAGGCAGAAAAAAAAGATGTGGAGAAAGAAGAGAAAGAAGAATATGACAAAATCAAGGATGATAATGAAGATGGCTGCACTTTTTCTGTCAACACAAGTACCCCTTTAATGCATCTTATCTGAGTGGGTGGATGCCAAGGACGATTCACAGGCAAGTCAATAGAGGCAAAGGGAAGGTTATGCCTTTCTTCCAGATATATATATATATATTATTCTTTTTTGTTGTTGTAATTTGGGCTCCTGGTTTTCATATACATTCCAGTATGGTTCAGATAGACATTGAAGTTCCATTTTATATGTAATGTTTGCTGGCTTTGGAAAGTTCAATTACATAAACAGTGTTTCTTGTTGCCTTACTGCTACACCCATCAGTATGGTTTGATTGAAAATACTTCTTTTAATGATGTGTATGGTATATGCTGACATCCTGTTTTACCCAACTCCACCTTTATAGAAGAAGAAAATGAATATGTAAAATCATGCATCAGAGACTCAAAGCATGTTACTCCAACTAAATTTTAACCAATGAAACAGAGACATGCGCTTCAACAAAATCAGAACAAGATATAGTTCTAGCATTAAACATGAATACCAACACATGAATGCGAAAACTCGGAGTATCTTCTGAAAAAAGGATAAAGTCAAGAGCAAGGAATAGAAGATTAATTACTTCAAAAAGTGGCAAGACTAGCAAGATAGACAGTATTAGAGTCAGAACGTCATCAAAAAAAGTACTGAAGTTCTCTCGACCAACTCATTCTATAGAAACCTAGTTTATAATATATCATAGCTCAAAAGCACCTCTTGCAAGTATCAACCCAAGACCATCATAGCCTTCTCTTTAACCCTAAAAGAGCATCCCTCAGTAAGTTTTGCGCACCCACCAGTTGGCTGGCATAGCACTTGCTGGCAATTGGGACATGTAACCACAGTCTGCGAGTGGCTGAAAATTGTTGTTCTGTAAAGAGTTTGACAAAATTATTAGTACATGGACACACTTGTAAAAATGAGGATATTAACCACTAACTTTCAGTTACTTACATTTGGAAACAGCCTTGGCATTTGACATCCTGCAACAGTATATCAACGTTACACAAGCAAGGACAGAGTTGGCATTTGACATCCTGCAATAGTATATCAACGTTACACAAGCAACACAGAGACAAAGACAGGAACCATATATATGCAGAGTTACTGTGGTCGAACGTATATTATATATATACACATTTCAAAAGGAAATCTAGAATATCAGTGACTAATAGTAGATTACCAGAAAAGTAGAATCAGGTGATTGGACCAAACGCTTAAGCTTGTGCTTTTGCTTCTCAAGCTCAGCAGGAGGGTGAAGCAAGTCAATGTCGTTTGAAATCTTTGCAATACCCTAATAAAGGCAGAGGAAAAGAACAACATACCACAATTGCCAACTAACTTAATGTCAAAACTTTAAAGAGCTTCAAGTGGTCACTCACCATCTTTCCTTGGGGCTTTTGTAAGATCACAGATGTTGCAAGTTGCTGTCGATCAATAGAAAGTAGAAACTTAGAAAATTAAGCGATTCTACCACTTTACACATTCATAAAAGAAATTGCAGTAGGTTTGCGGGGGGGGGGCCAACAAGTCATGTCTTCAAGAAACAAGACAGAATGAAAGACAATCACAACATTCATCAATCAAAAAGTGTACAAGAATTGGCTATGAATATTTTACAACTGTTGAGCTAGATATCCTGATGAGATGGAAACCTCTAACTTACTTGACAGTTGACACTGCTAATCCTGAAATTTTGAATTCTTCACATCTCATCAATGGATATATAACCCTTCTGGTATGAATAGTTCAGCTATGGGAGCACAAGCGAGTATGTATCAACAGATTCAACACAAAGTAAGTCCAAGTTGTGTGAAGCTTATAGGCAGAGTTATATTGCACAGCTCATATGAAAAAGTTGAAGCTTATTTGGGATTAATTGTCCCTTGAAACTACTTTTAACAGTTTCACTACCCTAGGAGTACTCCCAATATATCTAATGAGAGTAAATATGACGAAGTGCATTTGAAGGCTCAAGAGATGTGAGAACTTTATTATGCAAATCATAACAAATAGCCTCCTTACTTGGCGAGTTCTGCACATTAATGTAGTTCATAACCAAGGTTTCAATACTCCTTTTTCTCTCCCTCACAAGGTTTCAATACTCCTTTTTCTCTCCCTCACAATCAATTTATCACAAGCATGGCCCTCTTCTATCACTTCTTTTGAGTCGAGGGTCTCAAAGCTAAGCCTCTCTACCCCACACTACCCCACAAAGGTAAGGGTAAGGTCCCCCGTCCCAATTTGTGGGATAACACTAGTATGTTGTTGTTGTATGGATCTCAACAGCCTTTCTAAGATACAAACAAGGACTGGCTCCACAAAACCATTGACACTAAAATTGTAGGAATCGACATTCAATACATACATAGATTCCTATTTTCCTAATAATCACACATGCAAAGTATCAGATAAAGACGCTAAAAGATATGAAGCACGAAATACATGCATAAACAAACACCAATAAAAAAAGAAAAAGAGTAAAAAAAACTTCAACTTTTCCTCGTTAAGGACAATATGAATACAAACAACAATTGTTTTTAACAAAAAATTATAGTATTTCAAAGTCATCAGATAATCGAACAGGAATAACAAAAAAGAACACAACTCTCACAGATGATCGGAAGAGTTACCTCTAAACCGAATTGAAAAAAACCCTAAGCTCTGTTCTTCTCTTCCTCTATTGTAGAAAAGGCTAAATTTATACGAGCTTTCACTTATTTGGGCCTCTAAAAAATCTCTGAAAATTTTTTCGGCCCAATAACAATAAATGTAGTAAGTACATCTTCTCAATCAATTTATATATCTATATTATATTAAAAATGTTAAGATTCTTAAAAATATTAATTGAATTTTTTGCCCTTTATTCAAAGATTTCGCAATAGATAAAATTATCATTTACAATATTTACATTATTATTATTTAAAATTATTATTTTTAATTATTTCATCACCTTCTATTTTTGGCATAACTCTATTTATGATGTAAACCTTAAAAAAATTTAAAAAATTCACTGAATCTTTTTTATGGTCAAAATTTTCTACCTTATTTTATTATATTTAATTTTCTACTTATGATATAACTCTATTATAGTATAAACCTTTAAAAAAATAATAACAAAAAATAATTTAAAAAAGTAAAAAGTTGCTCTATTATAGTATAAACCTTTAAAAAAATAATAACAAAAAATAATTTAAAAAGAAGTAAAAAGTTCTTCCACGAAAACTTTTTGATTTGAAAATTTTTGGTTCTTTTTTTTAATTGAACAAAATTCTAATTGAATTTTTATTCTTTTTTATTTTTTTTCCTTTTTGATAGTAAGAGAAATATTTTTTTCCTTTATGATAGTAATGTCCTAATTTATAAATCCTTCTATTTCTATAAAAAGATTTATAATTTTATAATTTAATTCATCAACTCTTCTAAATCATCACTTTTGATTCAGTCTCCAACCTTATATGTTTTTGTATTAATCTATCTTTTTTTCATATTGTGATTTCTTTTTATATTGTGGATTTGAAGAAAACAATAATAATTATTATGCCGGAACTTAGATTGTCTTTTTAAGTTGAGTCTAACGTTGATATTATGTTATATCCTTTTATTGAGTCTTATATTGATATTATATGATTTAAAATTTATGTTTTGTAACTGACATTCTTCATCTACTCATTCTCAAGTTTCATCTATTCAGGTAAAGTAATCTCTTCATGATCTCATATTCTATATTTATATTTTATATTTTTACATATAAGTTTGAGTTCTTATTTATTTTTATTATATTTTATGTTTTTATATATATTTTTACCATTAAAGTTTAATTTTGCGGGTCTCGAAGTTCGTACTATCCTTTTCAATAATATATTGAAAGTGAAAGAAAATATTTACAACAAGATAAGATCGAGTTACATCATAAGCAGACGCATTAACAATGTTAAAAGCAATTTTATATCGATGTGAGGAGTTGAGTCGACACCTGCTGATTTTGTTTAAACAAAGTTTATTTGAAGATACAATACAATCTTAGATAAAACAATCTTTGAAAATTTCTTTAGATTTCATCAACTAATCTAACATTCAATATATGCATAATATTTTACTCCTATTTACTTAAAAAATATCCTTTGTAGATATACTTGACATATTTGTGAGTTCTAAGATCTTTAAGTGTGTTGATTGAACATTTTGATCTTCATTAAAAGACATTGCTATAGATAAAATTATCATTCTTGTTTTTCTTAAATAATTATCATTAAATTATTATCTAATGTAGTTTGAAATTAATCAAAGTTGTAGGTATTAAATCTTTACTTATTTGAAGAAGAAAGGTAAGAACTCCTCATATTTAGTATTTTAAATAACTTTAAAAAATAAAAAATTTTATACTTAAATCTAATTTCCTTATATGAATCTAAATTAAAATTTCTAATATTTAAAACTTTAAAATTAATTATAATTTTGTTAACTTATATGTGTATTTTATTTATTAAACTAATTAATTATCCATCACAAATTTTCAACTCGGTAAGTAAAATAAATTAAAAAGCGTAATTTTTTTTCTTTTTTTCTTCTTTTAAATTATCTGAGTTGAAAAAAAAAGAAGGAAGAAAATATAGAAGCATAGCATCTTTTTAAGTTGTTTCAATCGATCAGTGCTCTTGTAATTCACACACTTTTTAGTTAAGTCTAAATTATTTTTTTCATTTTAATTTATGTGAAGGTGTTTGATTAGACACATAGATTAAGACCAAGAGAAAAATTAAGTTGAAATTATCTTATAAGCGTAAATTAAAAAAGTTAAAATTATATTACTATACAAATATCTAAGAGAGTACGAGGCCACATAGCAAACTATCATTCGCTTTTTATCCTTTTAAAATAGAATTTTGATCTAGTATTTTTATGAGTTTCTTAATTTGGAAGATCAATTACAAAAAAAAAATTAAATGCGTTTGTGATATATTATTAATTATTAGCGCCAAAGCAAGTCGTGTCTTGTGATATAATAACTTATGATACGATTTTAAGTGCTAATTGTTTAAATGAATAACTTATGTCATCGTTCTATTATACCATACGATTTTTGTATTACAATACATCTAAAGTAATGTTAATACTTATATTAAATGTTAATAGTGTAGTAACATAATTTTTTTTATAATTATTAACATAGAATAACTATTTATAATGCATGCATTTAAGTGCTCATGAAAAATGAAGGATATTTCATCTTTCAATCAAACTCTTAAACATAATAATATATTAGCATTAAATTTATGTTATATAAACACATCTTTTAAATATTATTTATGTTATTTTTAAAATTTTGTTCTTATTAATAAGAGGGGCACGCGCCAGCGTGTACACTAAAACTAGTCTATATAAGAAGTGGCCAGGTGACGTGTCTTCGTTGATCCGGAAAATTTATTTATCTTTTTTCCTTTTTATTTTTGCATTTTCCTCAAATTTTTTGAGTTTTAATTCCTGTTTTTTATAAGGTGTACTCTTGAAAAACCAAAAGTCACTTTTATTAACTCCTATTGGTTACATCATACAACTTTTTCATCTTTTATATTTTTCCAACAATTATAATATTTTCCCCTGTAACTTTTTGTCTCAAAGATTTTTCTCTTTCTATGAAAATACATGTATTCTCTATTTTTAATAGGATTTTTTAGATGATTACCATCAACTTCGTACCTTTTCATCTATTATTCATGATCCAAATTTTAATATTCCCAACAAACGGACAATAAAAACTTTGTCATATATGTCAGTTTATAATAAAATCGAGTTTTCATACGTATTTAGAGTGTGCTTATGGAGAAATTCCAAAGGTGTGTTTGAATCTTTATAAATTTAAATGTATTTCTTAGATGGCACTTCAACTCTTAAAGTTCAAATCTACTTTTCGATTTGTTAGGTTTTAAATTTGTGGTAATTTTCAATCATTTCTGATTTATTTGTTATGCGGTTCGTGGTGTTATGATGGACTTACTCATTTCTTATTTTTGTACAATTACCTTCAAGTTTTGATCATACAAGTAATTTACGAATTTGCGAGAACTTGAGAATTTCAAAATGGATTTTTAGAAGTTGAGGGATGACATGAAGATGGAAAAAAAATATCTGCGTAATTTTCGTCCAACTTTGCATCACATACCGAGAAGATATAGGGCCCAAAAAACTTCAAACAAATCAGGAGATTTGTGATTTTGTGTGAGATATACATGTATTCTCTATTATTTTCTATGGGAGTTTTAAATGATTTACCATCAATTTCACGCCCTTTTCATCTATTACTCATGATCCAAATTTTATACTCTTACATCCCAACAAACAAAAAAATCTTTCCATTGTATATAATAGGTTTTATAATAGGATTGGAAAATTTTGTGTCTTTACAATGTGGAAATGGCAAGAGTGTATTCGGGTCTTTGCAAATTTCAATTTATTTCCTAGATGATACATCAACTCTTACGAGGGTTAAACTTGGAGCTTTTCTATTTATCTAGATTTTAAATTTTGTGTACTAATTTATCAATCATTACAATTTATTTGTTACACAGTTCATGTTATTATGATGGGCTTCTACGTGTTTAATTGTTTTTATAGAATTGCAGCAGTTTTTGATGGATAAGTAAGAATTGGTGTTTAGGTCTTTGCGAGATTTACGTATATTTCCTTAGATCATGCTACAGCTCTTAAAAGTAAAGCTACTTTTCTTTTTTGTTGGGTTTAAATTTTCTTTGAACTAAAGTTTCAATCAGTAATCTCTTTATTGTGCGATTAAGTGGTACTATGATGGACTTCTCATTTTACTATTTTTTTGAATTACCTTTAAATTTTGATCATATAAGTAAATTACAAATTTGTTACAACTTGAGGATCTCAAAATGGATTTTCGAATTGAGGGATGACTCGAAGATGAAAAAAAAAAAAAGAGAGAAGATATTTAAATTTTGCATCCAACTTTGTGTTTCTACTAGAAACTTCAAAGTACATGTATAGAGACTAAAACTTTAAACAGACAGAGATTTATGATCTTATTGTGAGATACATGTATTCTCTATTTTCAATGCGATTTTAAAATGATTTACCATCAACTTCATGTCATTTTCATTTATTATTACTGTTGATTCAAATTTTATGCTTTTATATTCCCAACAACAAACAAACAAAAAAATCTTTCGATGTATATGTCGGTTATAAATACAAGTACGGAATTTTTATGTGTGACTAGAATTATGCTTATGGATCAAATGAGAAAGGTGTGTTTGGGTCTTTACAAATTTCTGTCCGTCTCTTTAGATGGCATTTCCTTCTTAAAATATTGAATCTACTTTTTGATTGTTGGGTTTTAAATTTTGTGAACTGGAAAATTTGTCAATCATTACAATTTATTTTTTAAAAATGTTGATTAAATTTTTAAATAACCAAAAATAATTATTACTTTACTATTAAAAAATTACTTTCAATTTTTGATATATAAGTAATTTACTAGATTGTCGAGGGTGGCGACAACGAGGATCTCAAAATGGATTTTGGGATTGAGAGATGACTTGAAGATGGGAAAAAAGGAATATCTGCATAATTTTTATCAACTTTGTGTCTACGTCGGAAAGTTTAAATTACATGTATATAGAGGGCCAAAAGCTTTGAAACAAGTAGGAGATTTGTGATTTTATTGTAGGCAATATTCCCACTTCACTCCAAGTTACATGTATATATTTTGGGTGATTATCTTGGCGGATGATGAAATACGTATCAATCTTTTTCTTTCGATCGCAAAAAGGAAAACTATTCCAATCTTTGAATATGATTTTCCTCTTGCTCCTATGTTTAGTGAGTGTTTTTTCAACACTTTTCTGCAGTAGGAAAATAAAATTACTGCAACATTGTTTCATGACGTGCTGAGTTGACTTAAAGATTTAGCAATCCAATAAAATAATATATTTTTCACAAGAGAATGTGTTTGATTTGGTATCTTATATTATATATTCTTAGAGTAAAATTAGAAATGTAACTTTTGATAGTTTCATTAAAGAATCGACTGTAATTGTTGAATTGTTTTGTCTTTTTATTTTATAATAGGTGATATTCTTTGTTTTATGATGTGCGCGTCTTGATGGGTTTATAATTTTTTTGGTTACTTATTTATTGATAATATTACTCCTTATTTGAAGAAGCATGTATGTTCTTATTATTTATTTTGTCATATTTGAATTTGATAGTGGTTTTGAATGTTTGATTAGGAACACGAAAAGACAATGAAAGAGTATTAATCCACAAAAATAAAGTAAATTACTTAAAATGTTGGACAAAACAATGACCTTTTTGTATTCACTTTTAGCATGATAATATATATAATTCTCTTTTTGCTTTTTATATGTTATTTTTGTGGTTTTTCAATTGTTGTTTATCACCAATAATTTTAATCATGACCATTAATTTCCATCTATTATTTTCTACATTGTCTCTTTTTTATATTCTTAGCACTTATATGCTTGAAAATATTTGATGTAAATATTTAATGATAACATTATGTAACCAACGACTTAGGGGTCATCCACTTACTATCTTACTTGGATTTATTTTTCTACGGGAAATTTAGGAATCATATGATATACTCATTAACTATGAATTAAGGTGATCAATAAGATTTGAACTTCTACTAATAGAAATTAAGGAAGGAGTACAAAAGAGGAATAAGGCGGCTCTTATATAGGAGGTGTGGGCTAACAGAAATGCTATATTCCTTAAATTAGATGTTGATGAAATATTTCTACTTATATCATTTATAAAAGTTGGTTTCCACAAAATATTAGTTCATTTATCAAGCTTGAATAGGCATAATTAAATCGAGTCATTTTCAAAATCGAGTTGGAAGAACTTGTATACCAATAAAGTCTATCATAATTTTTTATTTTGTTTTGTGTAAAGTATGAAATATATTAGTTATCTTTCCACCTTAACATGATAATGTTAGGATAAATTATTGTACTTCAATAAATAATGTCTCATTGACAACTATAAACCCTTATCTCAAACATACTTGAGATTAACTATACGAACAATCACCGTGCCTATCATTTTTCATTTATGATTATAACATATTATTTGGGATCCTCCATAAATGCTATCACAATTGTGTTGGATCTTTCAAAAATATATATCTTTTGAACGAGAATATTATCAAGATAAAAGAATATAGTTAGATTTGTTGGTTCGATGAAGTTATATCTTACAAATCTATGCAACACCTAGTAAAAGTTTATCCGGCGGAGTTTCTTTGGTGTAATAGTTAATGGTCACCATGTCAAACGCCTTGTTCTTTGTAATTAGTAGATAATAGGTCCTTTGCAAATTAGTTATGACTAGTATATATGTATAATTATTTTTACTTTGTAAAGTAACTCTACTTTATTGCCAACATAAAATTTAATGATCCAAGTATAATCTCTTCATTAATTGATTGAGTACGAAGTTGTATGTATGATTTGTTATGGAATATCGAAATTATCTTAACATCCACGAGTTGATATTGAAATTTGCTTCACATGGATGTTTTACATTAAATAATTTTTTACATTTAAACTTTCAAGATATTTCATCCTATATTTATCTAATTAAGATGTTTAAATATTTATTTTAATTGATAAATCCACATGCTTATTAATTGTATATGATGATGTCATTTTTCATGCATAAATAGTTAAAGGATAACTCGTAAAAACATCTCACTCACCAAAATGAATCCAAGGATGCATAAGTAAGGTTATGCGATCCATTTTAAGTTATACGATCTAATAATTTAAGTTGCATATCTACGAAATAGAAAATTACAGAAATGTAGCGGTATTTTATTATGATTTTTTTCATGGTTTGTCTTTTTGTAGAAAATTTCTTTTTGCTTGAAGTGGATAGAGAGTTTGGAAGTTTTAGCGGCATTGTCATTTTGTATTTATGTTTCATGTATTTATTCTGAATGAAATACGGGGAATATACCCTAGGTTTAACTAACTTTCTCTTAACGATAATATATAAGTAATATTTTTCCCAGTTGGTGCATCGATGGCGGTGCGAAAATAATAATATTAAAAGTGAATATTATAAGTATTACGAAGAATTGCTCTTCATATATGATATATCGTACCTCTTTCACCCTAATGAGAAGAAAGACAATTATATTTATGCTTGTGGATTTATAATTCAAGATTGTTGTATCTTTTTATTTATTTGTTAAGATTATTTTCGAGATCATTTTGATGAAGGGCAACAACGGGAAAAGTGTCTATTGTGTGTTGATTTACTATAATTTTGAAAGCTTTTAACTCAATATTACTTTATTTAAAACTTTCAAATTTTACTTAAAAGGAGATTTGATTATTTTAGACTAGACATGTCATTTATAAATGAAAATTAGTTGAAGTATTTTCATATTTATTATTTTGTGAATTAATTTATATTAAATGACCACCTTACAAGTTCACTTTATTTTTAAATGATCGTGCGAAGCGCGAGAAAATTAACTAGTATATATATATATATATAATAATGATTCCTTAGGCAACATTTTAAACTTTCTTGCTTATGAGAAGCATAAATGACCCCTTTGAGTTGTATGCTTCTTCAAACTTAGAAATAAAGTATAAAAATAACCTTTTAAATTCCCATCATATTGAGTATACAGACAAAAAATTCCTTTGAAATGATCTTAGTAAGATTAGAGGTAAAAAAATGAAATAATATTATTATTCATAATGAAAATAGCCATAAAAATTGTTAGATCTATTATTTCAAATAGAGAGTACTCATGGAAGATTCTACATATTCTTTTCTCTTATAATTTTTTAATTTTTTTTATGTAAGAGGGTAAATAAAATATAATAAAGAAACTTTTAGTAAGAGTAGAATATTCTTTAAAAATGATATGAAAAATGATGTAAGTACGATGTGTCGTTTTTAACTTTTTCTCTTAAAAATGAAGAATATCTTTCAAATTTATTTGAAAATAAGTCTTTGTACGTTTATATTTCACAATATAATAAATAAAATATAGGGTCAAATAATCTCCTATGTGATATACACGTGCAATGCATGGTTGTGAAACTAGTTATAATAAATAGTGAAAACAAAACAAGAACGGAGTACGCCGTATCGGAATATTATTACCATATCTTATAGTTGAGCAAATGTTGGGATATTCAAGTGCTACCACCATTCCCGTTGCCCCCTTCTTTGTTGTTACCATCATCGCGGCCTGAAATCCACCACCGATTGCTTCATTTGTCATGACCTTCTTGCCACCTTCTCTGCAGATCTCCACAATTTGTCGGATATGTTCCTCTCGCAATGTTGTCCTATTCCAACACCAAATTCTGCTATTTTGTGCATCACCCCCTTTTTGTGTTTTCCTATTCTAGCACCAAAATCGATTGTTTCTTGCATCAAGAAGAAACTTTCCTCCCTCGTATTTATTCTTTGTTGTCAATTTGCTTCTAAAAATATACACCTTTGCTTCCATGATCTTTTGTTCTTAAAAGAAAAAGTCATTTCATTTAAAAAATATAATATTGTAAGAATAAATAAAATAAAATATTTTTACCACTCAAGAAGAATGAAACTATGAAATTTGTCGCTAATTTATCACCAAATAGCTTATAACTAACATAATTTTTAATAATCACATGTTGCTAATTCATTGTGAAAAAAAAACTATTAACATGAAATTTTTATATTTATGATAAGATTATCTATTTCTAATTCTTATTTTTTATAGTAAGTTTTCACGCAGAAACTAGTTAATTTATATTTAGCAGAGTAAATAAGCGTAAAGAATTCCTAAACGTATGCAAGTCTGTCCAAATCTAACTGCAAGAAAATATAACACAAGTCTGCTAACTTAGGCATGATGATTATTTCAGATTTTTGGAAACAATTTAGACAAAAAAAAAAGAGTAAAAATGGAAATGCTTGTGAGTAGCTTTGTTCTATATTTGGAAAACTAAAAAAAACTTCATTCTAGATGTTTAGTAGAAAAATAATTTTCTCCATTTTCAAATAAGTAGCATTTTAATTTTGATTTCATTTCAAAATAAGTAGTATTTTATATAATTAAGATATTAATTATGTTTTTTTTAATTTATCCTTATTTAAATTGAGAGAGTTTTACATAATCAAAAATTACTCCCTCGGTGCCATTTTAATTGCTAGAATGAGATTTATACACCTATTAAAGAAAAAAATAACGCGGATGGAAATTTGTCTAATATAACCCTATTAATTTTTTAAAAACATACAATAATAATAATTATTATTTTTCACATTTTAGAATGACTTTAAATATTAAGGGTACAATTAAAAAAATATAAAAACGTAAAAAAACAAAAAATTGAAAAAATTAAAAATATTTTTAATATAATTATTTGAATTTAATGATTATTTAAGATAAAAAGTTTTAAATCTTAAATTCATTTTTAAATTGATGTTATATTTTTAAAAATATTTATTAAGGTAAGTGAAAAAAATATATATTTTTTAAAAATATGTAAATTTAAAGTATCCCATTATTTTTAATACGAAAGGGTAATTTTACAAGTTGTCCCAAAAAAACGTTTTGGTCTTTAATTTTTAGCTTTAGTGCTTTGATTGGCACGTGATTGTGGAATTAGAATATTTTAGTATTATAAATTTATAAATAATTTTAGGTGGGTTAATATCTCCTCAAAAGTTAATATGACAAAGAAGTATTTTCACTCTCCCAAACTCATAAAAGAGAAAGAAAACGTGATAAAAAGTTGATCAATCTCTTTTACCTTCAACTTTTTTCCTCTCTCACCCCTCCTCCTTTCTCTTTCCTCCATTTTCACCCCATCACTTCATTTCACCAGAACAAAAGATCAAAAAGATATACTCTAATATCATAGCGTAGGACAAAAATTTCGATTATTGGTAGTGGGTATTCTGGAGTTGATATAATTGATGTAGATAATAGGTATTGTGAGATTAACAGTGGCGAGGTATTTTAAGTTGATATCAGTGATAGTGGTGGTGGAAATTGTGGAACTGACAGCAGTGGGTAAGGATTATTGTTGTTGTTGGTGGGTATTGTGGAGCAGATGCCGATGATGTTGCTATTGGTGGTGGGAACTGAGGAGTTGATGGCTGCGGCCTGCGACCGTGGTGTTGGTGCTGGGGTTTGAAATCGATGGCCGCGGTAATGAAGGGTGATGAACAGACTAGTAGGTTGTGGGAAGAACAAGGTTGGGTGAGTGCGAAAAATAAAAAAGTTTTAGTTTGTGAAACATATATGCCCCTTAAAACTTGTCAAAATATTTTAACATCCCTAAATATATATTTCAAAATATATTTATTAGATATTTCATGGACAATTTCTCAAAAATATACATAATTATGATACAACATGTAACAAATAAAAAAAAAATTATTTTTCTAGAGAAAAAATTTCATACCCTCCCCCCGCTTCGTCTTCTTGACCTCATCTTAGTGTCAATTCAAATTCCATCGTTAAAGCTATTTAAATTTTTCTCCCTTTAAATTCCACTACTAAAGCTTCTCCCACCATTAAAGGAAGAAAAAATTAGATAACTTTAATGGTAGGATTTGGATAGCCTTAACAGTGGAATCTAGGTTCAAGTATTCTCCCTTCAAATTTCATCATCAGAGTGTAACTTACTTCCATTTTCCACCTACGTTTTTCTTGAAATTCCATATTAAAGATACCTAGCTAAAGAATATCTGCGGTTGAATTCGTTATTTTGTTGGTCGGCTGAGGAAAAGGCTTTTCTCCCTTCAAATTTTAGATTGAAGGGGCAAAAAGACAAGCAGGAGGTGTATATTTCACAAGGTGTAAATATATATTTTATAATATATATTTTATAATATATTTCAGAATCTCTTTTAAAATCTTACAAAAAAGATGATGGTTGTTGTCAATGTTAAATCCATTTGTAAAGTTATTGGGTGAACGTTTAAACTTTAATTTATTTTTTTAAAAACTTTTCCTGTAGCTTTCTTTTTCATTTGGAAATGACAGAGCTAGCGGTAGAGATGAAGTGGCGGTGACAAAAAGCGATGAAGGAAAGAGAAAAAAAGTTTAAAAAAAGAAATTTTTGGTCTTCAGCTCTTAAAAGAGGTGCAGTACAAACAGTGGTGTAGCGGCATATATCTTAAGTGTTAGAATCTGGTTAAATACAAAAAAATTATCTTATGTATATGAAAATTATCTTTAAATATATAATCGGAATTTTTGCATACATATTTATTAATCTTGGAAACGTCATTAACGGAGTTTACGTTTCGCCACTGGATACACGCTTCATGTCATATCGATCGTTGGTATCTAATTGATACATATTTAACTAACATTAGGTGTTTAATAGGCTAGCAACTTACAGTGAGGTTCCCCAAATGAAAATTTTGACAAATTTAGTAGCGTGTGTGTTTGAGAACTTTAGTTTTTAAGAGAGTGAAGGTGGTATAGAAATGGCCGGCCATAAGTGCGATTTGAAGGTATTAGATTCACTTAAAAACAAAATTAGGAAGATAAAAAGGTTATTTGTAAAATTAAAATGCTAAAGAAATTACCCAGGAAGATAAAAAAAGTTATTCCTAACATTAAAATACTAAAGTAAATTTGGTGGTATAAAATTCAAAAGATATATTATATATTTTCTCTACTTACTTTACACAAGAATATTAGAAATGAATGCTGAGTTGTGAGTCTCAAAAAATTATAATGAAGTCTGAAGTATAATAATGGAGCTTGGAAGACCAATCACTTCAATGGTATTTGTTTCTCCTATTTATTTAAAGCTATTTTTGAGGCTGGCTTTTCTTGATTTAGAATGATTACACTTGACATAAAGTAAGTGCATAGAGCACAATGAGTTGAACCTCACCAGCATATAGCAAAAACTTTGGGTCCGCACCTCACTGTATTCATTTGCATTTACTTGGCAAAAATGTAGAAAGGATATTCCTATAACTCAAAGAGGACTATTAGTCTATTCTCAATTGCCAACGTAGTCATTTGATAGTAGAATCTACAAAAGGAAAACTCTATAACTATAACCCCTCCGATATCAGCAGAGTCAAAAATCAAGTGTATGATTTTGATAATCATATCACCAATGAGCTAAAATAATCTTATTTAGTGTCACATTATCATCATCATCATCATCATCTTCTTCTTCTTCATCATCATCAGTTTGAAGTTTGAACCATAATCTGTCACACTGACTCTATGTCAGCTAATCAAGATCTAGACTCTTCATTGATTCATACCACGAGATAGGTTATGCTTGCTGCTGGCACAACTTTAAGAAGATTTGGGAAAAGTCCTTTGTGAGAATCCTAAAGCCTTCGCGCTGGACTGTTTCAGGAACACATCAGCATACCTTTGTAAGCAGCATCGGCTTGCATTCTAGCAAAATACAAGTTAAAAAGTAAAAAGAGCGGGTCATATGATATACCAGAAAGCTACACCATCCAAATAGCAGTTGCTGGATCCAAGAATCAGACTGCAGATTTACCTGGTCCGAATAACCTGCAAAGGATAAACACATGTTGCTCCAAGGGCTCCTGAAATTGTCCCACAGCCCAGTTGCACAAGAGGGCCAGCTTCACCATCACATGCACAATTCTTAGAAAAGTTACTTTTCATTGTTAATAGGTGGTAGCAGTTGAGAAGGCATAAGTTAAAGCTGTACCACTATCATGAAGAATGTAAATCTTTGACAAATCCTTTAAAGTTTCATATGCAGCTAAATCTATGCCTGCATAAGGGATGATTCCAAGTAGAGATGGTACCAATCCTCTATAAAATGCCCGAGGTCCCTCTTGTATAAAGATATCTTTTGATAGTTTTCGCAGATTAGGAACGTTTCCACCCTCACATGAATGAGTCTGCAACCTAGTTTTAACAAGATCCATGGGATAGATAGCAGTTTGTGCTATTGCACCTGCCATTCCACCAGCCACAAGACGCCCAGAAGTTCCTATGTCTCTCTGGTCTTCATCACCCTTGGCATGCCCAATAGCATTTCAGGTTTCATAAGCATAAAATTTAATTGCACTTTCGGGTGCAACCTTCCAACACATTTAAACCATTGCAGCGGAAAAACCCAATAAACCACCTTCCTTCCATATGCTTTTGACTGCAGGACCAATTGAAAACTGAGTTGTTTGCACTTGTAAAATGACCTTAAGGCGATCAAGAGGTGCTGTGGCAGTACGAGAAGCAGCTCCTGCAACTCCCCCTGCAATCAGGTATTTGGATGCATGAACATGCTTACTGATGCCTTCCGGAATGACTGCCTGCTCCCCAATATCTACAAGACATACCCTCTCCAAGTATTGATAAATATTCTCCATGGTGGCCTCGTGTGGATAGAGTAGAAGAAAATCTCTCCATTCCTCAAAAGTGATAATTCCATTATTATCCTTGTCCACGTGTTCCTAGCGTGCAAGTTCATCATCATCTAATTCTATTCCTGCAAGAAAGAAACTGCCTAGCTTATAAGGAAGACAACTACCAAAAAGAAATGGAGATAGCAGAGCAGGGAAACTCTTCTAGCCAGAAATAAAAACAGATTCAAGAGATGGGAATCATATAGCAAAACAATTGAGTGATAACAGAAATTAGTATGTAGATAATAAATGGGTCAATTTGTCATGCAAATCCATTAATAGACCATTGTTTTGGCACCTTTATTCAGTAAGCATGAAACTGAAAAAGATGCTTTTCCTGCAGATAGAGAAAAAGGGACCAGGAGGCACGGGAACTTAATACTGATGAGGAAGCCAAAATAAACTGAAAAGCCCTAAAATTTGTGTCAAAAAATTTACCAAGGCAACCAGTAGAGCAACCAGGAAAGAACATCTGATTATTTTCCAAGTCCCCGTATTTAGATTCTAGAAAAGATAACATTAATTACAGGACAAAGTATGAATAGTGTCATTCACATAGCTAATTATCATAAAGCAACATTTCAGAATCTGTAGCATAAAGGAACATGGAGAAAAAGAAATGGACAGAAAAACAATTATGGGAAAGCACCATCTGAAGGTCTTAATTATCAAGCACTTTACCCTATTTCTTGCCCGAGAAATCTCTGAATTTCCCACAATTAATCAGGAAGCCCATGCGTGGTGATAATATCCAAAGAAAACACTTTATTCTAACCCGCATATTCAAGGCCGATTAAACTTGATCAGAAACCCCGTTTGCATTGAAATTTTTAAGGTCATCTTGTTTGATTAGGAAATAATCTTATGTTTTTAAAACAACCCAAAGAGCTTTTCAACAAACAAAATTAGAGTAAGTGGATTTTCATTATTTTCGAAAAACAATGGAAGCAAAGTATACATATAGGCACAACAACCAGTTGGAAATAAGGTTCAATCTTTATTGGTATGCTGAAAGTAGTCCCATATTTATCAAATGTCATTTAGTTTTATAAGAGATTTGTGGGTCAGATCGGAGTAAGCATGAGAGTTATAGAATCTCAGTATTTGAGAACAGGAGCAAATTATTAAGTATTAGAGTTAAGCCGATTCAAAAGAAGCGGAATGGATATGGAGCAAGGAATAGTTGTGTTGTTATCTCATTATTTTCAAAAACCAATCCATAATGGTTTCCCAGGCGGCGCTTACAAAAGTTGCTTCAAAAAATCAAACCAGAAAACTATCAAAACACCAAATCTTGACCTGATTGTGCTTTCAGACCAGCTTCACTACATAACTGTGAACTCAAACTCATCTAAATGTAATTCTTTGTCTAGAGCGAGGGAGAAACAAGAGTTGAATTAATTTCAATGTGCAGAACAGTTCTCCTCAACTATGTATAACTTGCAGAGAAGGTATCATGGCCATCTTAAGCATCATATAGCTATAAGAATATGACTTATTGCATCATATCATCATCAACCAGCCAACTTATTAACCGCATAATGTAACTCAGAGTAAGTCTTGAAAAAATCTACTCTGCTTATATTTCAAATCTAAGAATTGAAGAAGTCCCGCGAGAAAAATTTTAAGAATCAAAATTAGGAACAAAATTTTTTTGTCCCAGGTACCAGAAAAGAACGTGCAAGAGCATCTTCAGAATCAGACTAACATGGGTGAAACAGTAGTAGCTAAATCAAAAGCCATCTGAGCTTAGAGAAGCGAGCACCTAGGTGTGTCATAATAATAGTCTACTATTCTTGCAAGCAGTTAAACATTAACATTTTGCTCATTAAGCATAAATTGAACAACTAAAATAGCATAGTACACCAATTTGCTATGAAGTGATTTTACATAGGCACACTCATTTTACCTTGTTTCAACTGCAACTATATTATCAGTAATAAGCCAGCTAAGGAGGGCTACTTATCCCACGAAAAGGTAACAAGGGTTATATGGATGATCAAGTGATAAGGTATGATATGTTATGACGAGTCAAGCATACCCATATCTGCTCAATGCTATGCAGATAACTTGCCCTCTTATCGTCCACCAGATACCAATTCCAAAATAAAGGCTTTAAATACCATCTTGCGGCAGATATTGGTCATCACAAGTTAAAGAAAATGCCATAACACGAAGACTTATGACTTCACACTTTGTATCAATTTGATAAATGAATAGTGGAGATACAGTGTAGAGGAGAATAGATTGAGTCAGCCTCTGATACCAACCACACACACAGACATAGCTCAACAATGAATCATCGAAACAACTTTGAGAAACAACTCTCCTATGCATTATGTGGTCCTTATGGAAGTAATAAACTAGGAGATACTGAGTAGAATCACTTGTTGATTGCTGTACAGATTTAAAAGCATAGTTGCTCAAAAACCATTTATATAGGCGACGTAAATGGCTTAATGATTTACTAATTTGTAAAAACTCTGTATACATTTAACTTTGAAAAACTGTGGTAGCACCCTTCTGGAGCTATTATAATATTGAGATTAAACTACTCCATTCATTAAAATACTAATAATCTGAGAAATGCCAACCCTGACCAGTAGATCAACATTCTATAATTTTCTTCGAATTAGAAAAAATTCAAAAGATTGTATTGTATCAGCCAACCACTCCTTCTCCTGGTAAAAGAGACTCCCAACAATTCAGCCACCAATTCAAGCAAATTCAGCAAAATGCCAAGAATCAAACAACAATCTCTAAAACTCCAGAACACAGCAACATATCAGTGTAATATCTGGTAAGTGCAGGGGAGGGTGGTGTGTCACGCGCGAGACCACCCCCTACCTTGTGAGCGAGGCTCCGGAATCATCCACAAAAATACTTGAAACAGATGGTGGAAAATTCATCAGATGAGGAACTCATTAAGAAAATAACTTAATTTTGAGATGCAAGTTTATCATGAAAAATTTACTTTACATTCCTCAACAACTGGCACATAAGGATTGAAGTGTCTGAGTATTATTGATACGAACAAGCATAGAATAGATACATACATGTTCTGTCTATACATATGGGTTTTAATGCCTAATGTCACTATCTATACTTAGTGACAACTATTCATGTACAGGCACTGTTCATAGTATCTGTTTTGAAAATTTAAGAATAAAGTGTGAGGTGGAGTTGTGGATGGGAAAGATATAAACCCATGTGCCTAACCATGAGTGAGGTTATGATGAATAGAAGGTGATGAGATCCCTATACACCCATATGATGACTAGAGATCTTCTACTCAACAAGTGGGCAGTATATAGTGGTGCAACTAGTGGCAGACTGTGTTAGATGTGCCACAGAGATTGCAGAGAAAATGCCAAGAGTAAGCTTCTTAGCAGAAAAGTTAAGTACTAATAAAAGAAAGTTCCACAGAACAGTTAGGTGGAAGGAAGCTTGGCGCATCAAGGGACACAGGAAAGTTTCCTCTTTTGGGTGGTAGATCTCTCAAGGATAATTCTCTAAAACAGTAATATTGAATTTTTAACAATTGCAAAACTCAGAAGGATTTTCAGCGTATACCTGGGTTTCATTCATTTGTTTATTTTAATTAAGTAATTGTGGTTATTCTTCCTGGTGGGTATCTCTGGACCCAGCAAGAGCTATCAGAACATGGACATTCCAGAGCTCCCAACAGAGCATATATTTAAGCACAAACTTCCAACAAGTCCAGTTAGGAAGCAGTCAAACCTCAACTTGCATAGGAAACCATTTGGAGTTCAAAACTTTCAAAAATGTATCTGAACAAATAATCAGGACTTATCAAACTAATTCTGAGACCTCAATCGCATTTCTCATCAAAGGAGCTGAAAGCCACTTGACTTTGACTCTAAGGAGAGGGGTACTTTTCTTGATGCTTTTGTGGAAGGTTGAACCTGGTGCAAATCTAATTAAGATGGATGTTATATTCCTTTTATGAACCACAATAGACAGTTGTACTGTACAACCACACCGCTTACTCTCCCAATGATCGTAAAACCAATATCATACTTAACCATTAATCTAGGAACCAGGAAGGTAAAGCGCTTTAAAAAGAATGATCAAGTAACAGTAAAGTACCAGCATTTACAAGGGCATCCCATAGTTCCTCGGGCAAGATGCACCCACTATGCTCCACATCAATAGCCTGAAAAATCCTATACAGCTCCATTTCCTTATCATCCATGTATTTCCTAAACTCTTGATAATCCACCCTTCCATCCTTATTGGCATCACATGCGTTCAACAATTCTTTGGCAAACTTATACTCCGCTGGGATTTGCATAGCAGACAAACCCTTTTCAATTTGGCATAATCCGTACCCGGCATTCTGTCAGAATCGAAAAACTGAACAGACTTCTGATTCTTGACTCCCTCTCTTCCTTGGTCTCACCTAGTGCTGATAAAACATGGTCCAAGGAAACCGGACCGGGCTTCTTCACCGGGTTGCAACATCCGGACCGGTCCTTTATTTGCCATTGCTGGAAAATTCACATGCTCTACGGCCTCCAGCCACTGACGCGACAAAAAATTGATTTTCGATTTCTTCACAGCATAGGGAAGAATGACAGATTTCTTTATGGATCTTTTCTTGACAGATCTAATAGAAATATGGAGAGAAAAAGAAAAACGCTACTTTAAACAGATATTTACTTTACCTGTTAGATTGCTTACACTGCCCAAAAATAAAAAAAGAAATTAGATGTATTATTGGAAGAGGGGAGAAGAAGAATATTTGTGGAGGATCTTCTTTGAGAGGGCCGATGAATAGACCCGGTTTATTTCGGGTCAAAATCGAACTTTTTAAATATATGGTCGCTGTATTCTGTGATTAATTCAAATTACTCTCTCATTTTTGAATAAGCGAGTATTTTAATTTTTCAGAAAGTACCACTTATTATTAAATGGATAGAGTAATAAATAAGACTCATTCTATGTTTAAAATGATATTTTTTATTTTAAAATTATTGATATTTTTATCTAATCAATATAATATAAATGATATTTTTGATATTTTTTATTTTAAAATTATTGATATTTTATCTAATCAATATAATATAAATGATATTTTTTTAATTTTATTTTTTTTTAAATAAAAAAAAATTTTACTTAACCAAGAAACTACTAAAGAGGTACGTCTCGTTCAAGATTTTTATTAGAGGTGATTGCTCAAATTAAAAATACTGCTTATTTTAAAATTGAAAAAAATAATAAGCAATTATTTTCTCGTCCAGTATTAATTTGGCATACCTCTCACCTATTAATGAGTAATTAATAGAATAATA
>JACEIK010000330.1:20684-40418 GCA_018107945.1 Datura stramonium
TATATATTATATTCTATTTCTTTGTGGAAGAATTAGAGGGAAAAAACCAGAGAGTAAATTTCTTTCTTTTTTTAATTTTTTCTTTTTCTCGATTTTATATTATTTAATCTTTATTAGATTTTGATTCTGGCTTTTAGTTTTATACTAGAATAACTTGTTGAATGCTGAAGATGTAACTCACCAGGTGTCTTTGACATGCCTCAAACTACAAGAATTTCCATGATTTACAATGTTTTACAACAATTATTTGGGCAAAATACAGATGATAGACATAAACAAAATGTCTTTCATCTTTGTGGAATTTATTGTGGTTTGTGAATCTGTTCAACATTCTTCATACCTTGCAGCATCTTTTATCTCAATTACCACCACCAGTTATCTATTTAAGATACATTTTCAGAAAAAGATAAAAAATTGTAAGAAAGAAACAGGATATGTGATATCTCAATGCTATTGAATTAATAATATTACCAACATGGATTGTGGTGGGATGATTGAAAAGACCTGAGTATGAAAAAATGCTATTGGAAGCGTCGCCTCCAAAAATGGACGGGAGGTTGATACTATAGTTACACATTGATGATTAAATTAACTCATGTAAAATGACACTCAAGAAGAAGAAGAACAAAAATTAAAGCTAGAAAATCTTTATTAATTTCATAATAATTCCTAACTGCTTCAGGTCTTGACCTACTCACTACATTAGATTGGACTACAGTCTCAACTTGCTCCCTTCAAATAAATTCTGTTCCTTGGTTGACAGTCCTAATGAATGAGCTATGGATTTCACTTCCGCGATCATTGCCACCTGATCGTTGAGCTTGTTGATAGCCGAGCCAACGCCCTGAGTTCAACAACATTCAAACAAGTTTCAATGAATTTGGTTGAGATGCCTTAAAATTTTGTTATGCAAGAAAAATGTTCCCCTGAGATTAAAGATAGTGTAAGGCATACCACGCCAGCAGCTCCAGCTATGATCGCCATTGGTGCTGTGACTGCACTCAATCCAGATGAACACATGACAGGGATATTGACTGCCCTTGAAATTGAATAAGCAGCTGCTAGTGTTGGTGTTGCCTATGTAAATGAACAATATCAAAATGAATGTTAGTTAAATGAGTTAATACTCGAAATCATCAATAACCATGAAGATTTTAAAATAACTTCACGAAAATAGCAAAACTTGCTTAGTCTGAAAAATTTCTCAATTTCTTGCCTTTTCACTTTCAGTTAGTAGATCAATAAATATGCTTACATAGTATCAACAGATTCAGCAGATAGTTTAATCCTTATTAGTAGTATACCACAAATGTGTTGTTTTACCTTCTCGATTAATCCAAGGACACCAGCCTTTGATGGAGTAGAGCATTTTCCTCCTTCTGTTTGGATGATGTCAACACCTTCCAGTTCTAATTGCTCGGCCAGCTTGACCTGTGAAAATAAGATGAAGATTGATAAGAAAGTGAGGTTTCTTCAATTTGAAATTTGCATGTCATAGGAAAGTGCTCTTTGAAACCTGATCAGGAAGGCTTAGCGTGTGAGGCACAGTGACTGATAGTATCACTGATGGAAGTAACCTCTTTGTCTCCTTCGTTAGGTTCAGAATCTGAAAAGCATTATCAGCACAGTAAGAAGTGATTGACATCATAGACAAAGATTCAGAACCAAAATCCATTTGGATAGAACTCGTTTCCACCCATTACGTTGGAATACCAAGAAAAGGAGGAATTATGCTAAGGTTTTTTCAGGCTGGATTTCCCTTTTGTGCATGCAAGTCCAAGTAATCAATCAAATCATAGTATATTTTAGTGCAGTATCCTACTTTCCTTGACGCAGTCTGTTCTGGAAATTCATATGCATATGTGAGAAGGTTAAATTCCTAATTGTTGCTAGTTTCTTAGGTCTTTTGCTCAATTTGACATAATGACACTGAACAGTAATTCTGCATACCTGTTCAGGAGAGAACACCAATCCCTTCTCATAGAATGAGTCATAGTTTCCAATCTCAACCTGCACCAGATAAGTTTTCTTTATGATGAGCTACGAAAAGGAACTCCTCTCAATGAAGCAGAACTTGAGGTTATGTAATCATGGTGCTGAACTATTTCATACTCTTTCTTATGGTGTCTATGAACGGAATGGAAAAATTATGAGAAAAAGTTGTACCATTAAGGCTCCTGCTTCCACAGCAGCTGGAAATGCTGCGGGATCCACAGAAGAAACACAAATCTGCAAGCATGTGACACCAGATTTAAGCTGATAGATATGTACACTTATAGTGCTTGTGATAGCCTTCATGTTTTTAGTACTGCGTCATATATTAAACAAACTAATCCATGCAACTAAAAGAGGTACTGGTTCAGGATGTAAATGCCTAATATGGTGAAAATTTTAAACTGACAAGCTCAAAGCACTCCCTGCAAGGAGATGTAAGGTCAAATTGTTATTACCCTTGGATTGTATATGATTTGTGGAAGTAGAAAGGACAAACCAATATACAAGACTCAACCAGAATGTTCAGAGATAACAGAGAAATTGGAAATTGCAATCAGCTGATGGAGTAGAAGATAAAGCTTCAGGCACATTTGGCATGAATAGTTTTACAAAAAGAACCGGACTTAGAGCTGAGAAGTCGTCCCATCATTTAAATGTTGCCTAAGGAAAAATTCACGACGAAGGTTGAACCAGTCGATCAGTTGATTATGTTAAAGTTAACAGTTCATCCAAGATATTCTGCATAATGCAGCACTAAAGGAAAAATTGAACCAATTTAGACAGAAAGGATTTACCGGAAGGGAAGTCAGGCTTATAGCAAGCTTCACCAGCTCAGGGTCACAAGCTATATCTACATGGGTTGCTCCGCCCTGTAAGCAGATCAAAGAGTTAGTCTTAGTACATAAAATGAAATTTCAAAAACTCCACAACAGTGAATCCTAACAATTACAATTCCTACTTAACCCTTGACAAGAGTGCTTTAGATTTTCAATTATTATACACGTTATGCACAATGAGGAATAATCGGCTTAACATTCATTTGGTCGGTACTCCACTTACGTGTTTTAGTCATTAAACTTTAAATAACAAAAGAACAAAGAACTGATGATTGTTGATAAGAACATACAACCATAAAGCCTTTTATTTTTCTTTTGAGAAAGCGCAATTGTAAAACATTAGACCTATCTTTGTGAAAGAATACTGAGGTCAAACCTTATCTGCAGCAGTAACAACAGAAGCCACATTCTCTTTCTCCAGATTCTGCAATCCTGCGATAATCTGAAGCAGACAATGAATCATTAGCAACTTTAGCATGATTTCCTTTCCCCATGTTTATCTTGGAACAGCCTCCCTTCTCCCCAACACTACTCTTTCTTGAAGGCTGGTTAAGTAACTAAAAACCCAATAAAGTTATAATAAAATTAAACAGAAACTCATTTCAGAACATGTAATACCTAAAAGAACAAGATAAAGCTCAGCCAACAGAGATATGTCTAAAACTAAACTGTCTAAAAAAAGAGTACTTTTGCATAAGCAAATGGAGAAGTAGGTCCTTAGTTAAAATGATACCTTAAGGGCTTTTTTCTCATGAAATTCTTTCAAGACTGCATCTTTGGAATATGCCAGCAGAGCCCTTGTGGTACATTTTCTTCTAGCAAATGAAATGCGCTTTGGAAGAACAGAATCACATAGTAAAAGGGGATTCTGATTTGGTCTCAACAGTAATTGGTTCTTGGGTGAAACTGATGTACAGATTGAGATGCTCATCTTCTTCTTCTTTCTTGTCTAAGGACTGAGCCAGGAAGATAAGAAAGTTAGCAGCTTTAAGCAAGCTGCCGATATTTCATTTAGCATAGAAAGGATAAAACGAAATGAGAAAACAACAAAAAGTGCACTAAGATATTTTTTGCCTGAAATATAAAAATTTATCCGCATCTAATATTTATATCAAATTAATAAATATTGATATATGCACACATATAAACTTTTAGCACTTAATCATAATTAATTAACGTGCATTTTTACCTCACTAAATCACTTGATTTCATGTAAAGTTACATGATTTGGTGTAATAAGAATTAGGGGTCCTGATTGTAGTCTTAATAGATATGCGCGCACTGCCCCTTTTAAGCTTTTCTGAAGCTACTTGATTCCTCGTGTAAATTTGCTGCATGTACTGTACTGCTCACCTGAATCTATATATCTATACAAAGGAGGGATTTAGATTTACCTATTTATCATATTTCACGGTGTAGGAATTTTATTTATCTTTTTTTCTATATTTTTTTCTTTTTTCAGTCTTATTCGTTAAATTTTTTTTAAAAAAAACCCAACAGTCATTTTGCGATTACGATTATTCTTCTCGATTAGAGATTCTGTCCAAATTTACTCCTCACCACCGAGGTAAATCTTTTTTTTTAATCTTTTTGCGATTTTTAGCTTTTCTTACATGTTTAATTGATGTTTCATGTATCTTCTTTCAATTCCTTTTGTATCAACGGAGAAATATATAGTGCAGTAGAAAGAAGTTAAAACGAAACTTGGCTGTAATATTGAATTTATTTTAGGAATTATTATCTCAACAATGGATAAGAGATAAGGATTATTCTTCTCGATTAGGGATTCTGCCCAAATTTACTCCTCGCCACTAAGGTAAATATTCTCTTTTTCTCTTTTTACAGTTTTTAGTTTTTTTTAAATGTTAGTTGATATTCCATGTATCTTTAAATTTATATTCTCGAATTCCTGGTTGATTTGGGTTTATGGAATATTAAAATAATGCATCTTTTGGTTAATTTGTTGTCTATTTATGAGATTAATTTAATTTTTATAAAAATATACAAAAATTACATTCTAACACTTGAAGGATTTTAGTAACATCTCTTATGTTCGAATTTTAGGAAAATAAGACGTGAAGATTTGACATACAAAAGTTTTAGGTTCTTTCAATCTTCTGTTTCTGGTAGACTGCAAACACACAATGAGTTGGAGTCCTTTAGGAGTTTGGACAGTCCTAATAATAATTATGTATTTAAGAATAAGGAGTGTTTCTTTTGAGTTTTGTCAAGGTACTTAGAATTAGAATAATTAGATGCTTAAAACAATTTCATGATAAGTTCTACACTTTTTTATAGGGATAAGAACATGAGTCTCTCCCTTGAAAATTAATGAGATATTATATACTGGTCAATACTTACCAACCACTTTCATAATAAACATAATAATTATTTATTTTCTATCATCGGAAAGACAATCAGACTTGGCTATCAATCTTATTCTATGAAATGAAACTTGACTGTAACATTAAATTTATTTTAGGAATTATTACCTCAATAGAGGATAAGAGACAAGGATTATTCTTCTCGATTAGGGATTCTGCAAAAATTTACTCTTCGCCACCAAGGTAGATCTTCTCTTTTCTCTTTTTGCGATTTTTAGTTTCTTTTGGTTAATTTGTTGCTAATTTATGGGATTAGTTTAATCATTAACAAAATATACAAAAATTACATTCTTACACTTGAAGGATTTTAGTAACACCTCTTCTGTTGAAATTTTAGGAAAATAAGACGCNTTCTGGAAATTTAGAGGGAGTAAATGATTAAAAACCGAAGTGGGAGGCCCTTTTATTCTTGGGACCTTTAAGTCGCATTCGTCAAATGCGATTTATAAGTCGCATTCGTCGAATGCGATTTATATAAGTCACATTTGCCTTGCGACGTGCCGACTTGGCGCTTGTCCGGTCTCTCCCTGGGCCCTTTTGTCGCACGTATGGCATTCTAAAACTCTTAATCAAAATGCGAATAGGGAATTTACGGGGTGTAACAATCTGACCTCTATATATACTTGTTTTTGTTGATTTTATTAAGTTTTATTTCTGGTAGAGGTTGATGTAATTTTGTTTAAAGGTCAGATATTTTTAATCATCTATATGACTTCTCTACTGTAATTTGCAGGAGTCACATTTCTATTAATGTAGCTAACAATTATTTACATAAACTTTTGAATGATAACAAGTCTGTTAAAGGTATAATAAGAGATTGTATCTATTACTATAAAACTTTTTTAGCCCATACATGAATATTAAAAGCCAATATTCCTCATTAAATAGGATTATACAAAACATGAATAGCTAAATTCCAATAAGAAAAATCACAATGAGATGATTTTTTCTTCTTATTTTGGAATAGTGAACATTTCTCCTCCAATTCTATATATGCTTACATTATTGCATGCATTAGTCCACAACTTCTGGGTTATCTAATTTTTCTCTATAATAATTTGTTTTATAATTTCTTGTGTAGGGGTGGTAGGATATATATTGAAGGTCAATGTCATTTATTAGACCTCTGAATTTATAACTGATGTTTGCTAATTGAGTATTTGCGTTGTGTTTTTGCTACTGAATTTATAACTGATGTTTGCTAATTGAGTATTTGCGCTGTGTTTTTGAAACTGAAATTGTTGAAGGTATAATCAGAATTTCTTTTAAAGATCTATATTGGCATCTCTTAAAGAGAAATTCAAATTTGATTTCCTATGGTAAAAACATAAAGACCTTAAAAATTTTCATCCTTAATGTGCTTCGTGAACCATGACAAGAAGATGAGAAGTAACAAAATTTGACATGGCTCCAAGGATATTCTGTCAGACGGCCATTTAGGAACATGACTTGAATGAAGCTTCTCTAATCTCAAGTCGTAGATTACTACACAATAAATTATTTGCTCAGATTCGGCAGAGAAGTGTGGATAGATTTCAAGTTAAACTGCAAGTTATAAATGTTTCTTGAAGTAATAGATGTGTATTTTTGGACTGATATTAGAATAAAAGTGTTGTTTCAAATTGAACCATATCACTTTGGTATCATGATTTTTTTATAAAGCACCTAATAAAGTTTAGTGGAATATTTTTCCTCTTCAAGTATATATACTTAGCTGATTTTTTGTATAATCATGACACATAAGTATATATACTTAGCTGATTTTTTGTACAATCATGATATATACTCCCTTTTATTTTTCATTTTAACAATTTTTTGAGCCAATTAAATGGAGGAATATTTAAATGATATATGTAATGCAAAAGGGAGTGATGAACTTTCTACAAGGAAATATCAAGTTAAAACTAGAATATCTATTCACCTTTTTCCCATCTTTCTATTGTTACTTTTACCAATAATTATTTATTTATTAAAAAATTAATATTTCACGTTGACGTTTATTTAGTTCTTCTAAAATTTCAAATAGTAACTCTTCCCAAAAGTAAAAGGCTAAATTATAAAATAAAATCAAAGATGATCGATTCAAGGATGAATGATAATATGTTATTACCATTTCTTTTCACAATTAATGTTTGTTACTATGTAGTTTAATATGTAAGGTATATATTATTATAGTTTTAGCGGCTGGATAAATTTTCTGGCGAATTAGAACTTACCAGTTCATTAACTGAAACTTGAGTGAATCTTGGATTTTCTATAGCTTTTCGAAATGGAGAAGTTAAGGAGTTCTTCTTTTAATCTTCTAACAAATTGAAAATTGCATGTGGCGAATTGTCTATATCTTTTTTATCCCTATAAAAAAATATATGTTGTTTGTAAAATTAAGTTTATCGAGATGAGATCACAGTTGTATTTCTATATGTCAACCTACTTGAGTTGTGCCGATGCTATTTTTGTATAACTTGTTGGTATTCGTAACACTTGAAGAGTAAAAATAAATTTTCTTTAACCAAAAAATTAAGTATTTTTTTATAAATTTTTGTATTGTATTGAATTTTAAAAAAGTTGAACCAGTGATCAACTTACAACCAACATTCATGAGGGTCACAGAGTTATTCAACAAATTTTACATTTAAAAGTATAAGAGAGTTCTCATTGTTTTGTTATTTCACCAAGGTATTGAAATCTATTAATAATTGGTATTGAAATTTATTAATAATCTTTCTTCTTTTTATTTTATCTTACTTTATACCTTTCATGAATTATTTAATTTAGTTTGTAAAAGTTAAAGAAAAAATCTCAAATCTAAGACTATAGAGGGACAAAAGATTAGAGAAGATTCCATAAAGTGCAAAGAAAAAAGAAAAAGGAAGAAAGTTATGATGATTTTCAAAGACTTTTATCGATATTTGATTCTCCCTTCCCTTTTAGCTTCTGTAACCCGACTTGTAAAATTTATTTGTACCTTATCCGTCTTATGAAATTTTTTTTCATTGAGCTAATTTTTTGAACCTTTAGTTAGTGAGTTTTACAAATTTTTGATTTTTTTAAGATCTAACCTCTATACTTGCTTTTGTTGATTATATTAAGTTTTATTTCTGGTAGAGCTTGATGTAATTTTGTTTAAAGGTCAGATATTTTCAATCATCTATATGACTTCGCTACTGTAATTTGCAGGAGTCACATTTCTATTAGTGTATCTAGCAATTATTTACATCAACTTTTGAATGATAAGAAGTCTGTTAAAGGTATAATAAGAGATTGTATCTATTACTATAAAATATTTTTAGCCCAGACATGAATATTAGAAGCCAATATTCCTAATTAAATAGGATTTACACAAAACATGAATAGCTAAGTTCCAATCAGAAAAATCACAATGAAATAATTTTTTCTTCTTATTTTGGAATAGTGAACGCTCCTCCTCTAATTCTTTGTATACTTGCATTATTGTATGTAGTAGTCTACAGTTTCTAGGTTATCTAATTTTTCTCTATAATAATTTGTATTATAATTTTTTTGTGTAGGGATGGTAGGATATACATTGAAGGTAAATGTCATTTATTAGACCTCTGAACTGATAGCTAATATTTGCTAATTGAGCATTTGCGCTGTGTTTTTGCTACTGAAATTGCTGAAGGTACAATCAAAATTTCCTTTAAAGATCTATATTGGCATCTCTTAAAGAGAAATTCAAATTTGGTATGCCTATGGTAAAAACATAAAGACCTTAAAAACCTTCAGTCCTTGATGTGCTCCATGAACCATGACAAGAAGATAAGAAGTAAAAAAATTTGACATTGCTTCAAGGATATTGTATCGGACGACCCATTGAGAAACATGACTGGAATGAAGCTTCTGTAATCCCAAGACATAGATTACTACACAATAAATTATTTGCTCACATTCAGTAGAGACGTGTGGATAGATTTTCAAGTTAAACTGCAAGTTGTAAATGCTTCTTGAAGTAATAGATGTGTATTTCTGGACGGGCATTGAAATAAGAAGTATTGTTTCAAATTGAACCCTATCACTTTGGTATCATGATTTTTATAAAGCACCTAAGTAACTTATTAATTTATATAAAAATTTTCCTCTTCAAGTATATAAAATTAGTTGTTTTTCTGTACAATCATGACACATACTCCCTTTTATTTTTCATTTTAACAATTTTTTTTTGAGCCCTTTAAATAGGAGAACACTTAAAGGATATATGTAATGCAAAACAGAGCGATGAACTTTCTACAAGGACATATCAAGTTAAAATTAGAATATCTATTCACCTTTTCCCCATCTTTCTATTGTTCCTTTTACTAATAATTATTTATTTATTAAAAAAAATTAATATTTCACATAGACGTTTATTTGGTTCTTCTAAAATTTCAAATAGTCACACTTCTCGAAAGCAAAAGGATAAATTATAAAATAAAATCAAAGATGATTGATCATGATAATATGTTATTACCATTTTCTTTCTCACAATTAATGTTTGTTATTATGTAGTTTAATATGTAAGNATGTTGCTATCATTTTCTTTTTCTCAATTAATGTTTGTTACTAGGTAATTTCATATGTAAGGTATATATTATTGTAGTTGTAAAGGCTGATAGATTTTCTTCATATTATATATATCGTATTGTTATGGCTTGATACTATAAAAAGAGAAAGTGTTAGTGCTAATTGAAAGAAATAAATTTATATTTGTCATTTATTTAATTTATAAAGTTATTTTTGCACGCATATTTATTGTTTAATCTATTTGTTTTACTTTGATTATATTTATAAAGTATTATTTTATAAAGCCAGTGGTTCGCGAATACTTTTACTAGTTGTTTAATAAAGGTAAATTTCATTAAATAAGTGAATTTCAGTTGTGGTTACAAAAAAAACTTCTGCAAGCTTTTTAAAAACAAATGAAATTACAAAATTTGGGTGAGACACAATTTCACCCTAAGTAAGTTTATACTACTACTATTGAAGTTTGCATCTGTATACATACATTTACATTAAAATAAAGCGGGGAATACTCGCAGAATTGGTGTAGCTTTACAGTATTGTTTTACTTCTTTTCAATTACAGAAGTATCAATAAGAACTAGAAGTACCTAATATGACTTCACTTGAGTTCATTTGTTTGAAGATCTTCTATTATGGAATCTGTGATGCTTTTATATATACATCGCAAAATGTATGTTAGAAAGTATCTAATATAACGTTGGACGTAAAATTTCAGAGAATTTAGGGAAAATTGTCTTCACATTAAGACTTGATTTTACCAAATATGATAAGCACAAAATCGCAACTGCTTCATCGGGGAGAGGTTTGCTATTTTTTGAAAAGGCAAGTTACACGGCAGAAAGTTCTATTGAATTGTGCTTTTTCCAGCAGAAAGCAGGGCATGAGAATTCTTGGACAGATGAGCCTGCTTCTCAAGAAAGTATCAAACATCCCTGTCCTAATGAAAGTCCAACTACACAGCTTGCAATACTCTACACAAATTACACCAACAAACTACACCAATATCATTGTAAAGTCTGCAGCCAGTTTCAAGACCTTGGCAATTACCTGAGAAACCATTCGACATATCTGGCAAGACAAAAAGGGTAGGAGGGAAGGGAAAAATACGGGCCCCCAGTACGCTAATAAGTGTTCTGAGGATTAGCCCTCCTCCTAAAGTCTTGTCTGTAGTATGGAGTTTCATCAATTGTCCTCCTAACATAATCCAAGAAAGGCTGAGGGGTCCGAGGGGAATGTTCACTTACAACAGCAGGACTGCTCCGCTCAGGAGTTGCAGGTGCTGCTACACTTGGCGTGCCAGGAGGAGCAGATGGTCGGGATCTCACAGGCTGGTCCAAGTAAGAAATGAATAAAGTAGCTGTGACTATCAGCAGAATGAAACACGCAGCTGCAGTAGCCCATAAATTAAGATTAGCACTTGTTGCTCTTCTCTCTTCGGGTTCATAGTTAACATTAACTTCTATAATCTGACCAGTTGCTGGGAGTGTAAAAATCAGTTTGTCTTTAAACTTCTCTGCTCTGCGAATTTTGACCTCATACTGGGCACGGCTTCCTCCTTGAGAATCTTCTCCATGTATGGGTCTGATAGCTAGCCGTTCCCGATCATGCCAGTAGATATTCACATCTGTGTTTCCTACAACAGTTAGGACACTCCTGTTAAATTGTGGGGTTAGATTTAACTGCAATGAATCTCCTTCTGTTCCCAGAATGATGAAGCCTCCAACAAAAAGTGCTGAAGCAGATCCTGAGATATTCTGCTCTCCTATGAGTGATGCCTTGACGGTAACAGCTAAATCCTGTTTAATGTCTCCTGACTTTGGAGTGGCAAGTACCAAACGTTCTGGAGAGTAAGGGAAGAAAAGGCAATATGAATTACCAGTATCAAGATCAACCCACGGCTTCACGTATCCAACATAAGGTGGATCAACCAGGCAATCAAACAAGAAAATTGCCCTGTTTTTAGCAGATTTATACTTGTGGCCATGAGCATCATTAAGTTTTACAAGAAAGCTATATCCATTTGCGGGAAGCGGCACATTTGTCAGCATTTCTCTTGGAGCATCAACAGACATCAGCTCTGGCTGTGACACTGTAACCGTGGTTTGCAGTTTCATATTTGAACTCTCAAAGATAATTTGTACAGAACCTTTCCCTATTGCCTTGGCATGTCCAGATAGCTGGTCCACAGACACAATGCTTGCATTACTAGTAAACCACTGACCAGATACTTGATCACTTAGACCTTCTATGCTGAAGTTAAGACCACTCCCTTGGTGAAGGGTTGGATTCTGGGGATGCAAATGAGCACCAACAAGAATCACCACATAATCAGATTTCTTTGGTTCATTGGCAAAACCTACTCGCACAAGAGCTCTACCATAACTGATTGCTTTGAGATGGACATTTCCATTGCCATCAACTGCATCCTCAACAGAGATGACATCATGGTAGTTAGTTTCAACTCCAAAGGGAATAACATCATGAGCCTCGAGGAAAGGATTTCCAATCACATCATAATATTTAACTGGAACATCAATTTCAGCACCAATTGCTAATGTGTGAACCAGCAACTTTTGTGCCGTGAAACGTATTTGAGTCACTTCAGCAACCTTCACACAAGAGGCTACCTCAACTCTTCCATTTGACCTATCTTTTGCTTGAATACATGCAAGATTGCCACTCTCTTTCGTTCTTATTCTGCTCCCATCAACGAGTATAGGATCATCTTCCTCCAATTCAGCCTTTCTTCTACAGTCTCCCAATATAGAATAAGTAACCTTACCTATACCTGGATCCCCTTTACTGAAAGTTTTAGAAACTGAAGGCAAAAGAGCAGACGTGGTATAATGTGGAGGGAGAATCCAAGTAATTGGTGATCCCAGAGCAAGTGGAAGCTCAGACACTACCGACAAGGAAATAGATGCAGTATATGATCTAGACTCTGAAAAAGATTTGTAAGCAACAAAATCACAGGAGAAAGAAACTGTAACATCCGTCTGCCCCGCAGATCTTCCATGCAATACTTGAATAAAACCAACATCATTGTTGCCCACATATCCTGTCAGTCCGTTGCCTTTTTCACTGGACAAGTGCATTCCATGATTTCCACCTTGGAAGCTGTCTGTTGCTTGGAAACTCAACACATCTTCATCATTTATAATCCACTTATAATTTCTGCAAAGTTCATAAAACGAAAATAAATTTCCCTCAGACAAGGAGGGAAATATTGGTATTTGACGGCCAACAGCTAGCTGCTCACTTTGAACATTTAACATTGCTGAAGAAGGAACACCTACTTTAACTTCACCATATGCCTGACAAATAAAGATGTCCCCATTCCTGTACATCTTGGCAACTACGGTGGTGTTTCCAGGTGATGTTGCAGAAACTCGTCCTGTGGCTATCTGGACCTTTGCAACCTCATTATCCATACTGACAAACTCGATGTATGCACCAGTTTTTGGGCCTCCTCTCACAGTAAGCATGTAAGAAGCCCCTGGAACAAGGAAAATATCACTAGGATCGATTCTAGGTGGTGCATAGACTTCTACCTTAATTGGCTGGCTCAGTATCTCATGTCCAGTATGCAGTCTAGCACTGACATACAGTGTGGTAATCCCAAGGCGTATTGCCCGTATTCTGAAGTTAGGCACATTCACATATCCATCATCACAACAGGAAAGATCATCTTCATTGACAAGTTCAATTATACGATCCTCAATGTGAACACGAATATTCATGTAAACATACTGCGAAGAATCGAAAGCATTTCCATCATTTACTCCAGCAAGAAAATTGATGGATAGTGAACTCCCTTCCATAATACTCAATTCTTCTCCAGATGTAATCTTAATCCATTCCATATCTGCAACTTGAACCACAGAGAATGCAGAAAGAGGTGGGGCAAGCCCAACATCTCGAACCGTTACAAGTGCAATTCCCAACTTTTTAGGAGCCAGTAGTAGTTGTACACACTGTAAACCTGGAGCAGGCTGAATTATTTCCACAACTTGCGTATCATTTACTGCAGCATCAATAAAACAACTTCCTCCAGTAATTGAAAGATTCAACCTCGCATCATGATTGAGATACAGCAAGCTGAATTCTGGATAGACCCTTAGGGATGAAACAAGTTGCAAGCGTATAGCATCTGTAAGATCATTTTCAGAACCTGGAAAATGTTTAAGGGAGTGACGATGGCTAACAGAGTCAACTGATCCAATAACTGTTGCTCGTACAACACACAGTCCAGTTGCATTTGCCAAGACCAAGTACTTCTCCCAAGTTGATACCATCATTAAGTTGTGGATATCATCCCAAAATGCCAGATCATCACAATCTTTAAGCTCCCACTTCAAAGGAAGAGAAGATGAATTTCCAAAAGCTATTCCAGTCTCACTAATGCCAACAGCAGATAGTCGAACAGTGCGCCCATTTGCTATTGTGACTGGGGTAGTACGAATCCTTCCACTGCCACGGTCAGCCTGAGCTGCAGACTGGATCACTTCAACGGAATTAACAGTTTCATCAGCTATTAATGCTATAGATGATGGAAAACCACATGTGAGTGACAATTGCACTTCAGATACAGCAGGCAGAGGATGCCCCTCTCCAATTAAATTCCCACGTTTGAAAATAAGCCTAAAGATTCCAACATCTTTGCACTTGATTCTGTATGTGTTCCCATAGCTGGTAAATTCTTGATTAACTACAGCCCCATCTTGAACCCTGAGATTGTGTTCATCCAAACTTTCCACGGATTCAACAAATTCAACTCCCTGGTCCCATTGATTCGGTCCACCACGAAGCATCACTTCAAAATATGTGCCAGGGGCAAGATATAGATGCTCCATATTCTCTAAGCGATTATCAGCTTCAGCCTGAACCAAATTAAACCAATAACCACCAAACTGGTTTCCATCACTTGCAGGGTGCAGAATGAGTGGTAGGAATGCTGCAATACGTGAGGTTGCTTGCAGAACAACAGAACCACCGGTAGAGTGATCATACTGTTGAAATTCTTTTGACAATGTTGCATGTAGCATCGTCTGACCAGAATTAGCAGCATAGACATAGGTCCATGCACATGCAGGGCCATATTTCTCAGCATTAATTGGAAGAATTTCCTGCTTTTCAGAAACGAACGCCTCACCAGCATCCACAACAATGAAAGCGTCATTTCCAGTTTTCCACTTGATGGATGGGGTAAAAGCATCACATTTGTAGAATAAGTTACCATCCAATGTTTTCAATGTCACAGCAGCTCGAAGATATGAACCTACAGGAGTCTCCACCGGAAAATTAGGCAGTACTATCATTGAAGAAGGCAAACTCACTTCAACAACTATCTCATCATAATTTAGAGAGTCAAAAACTGAGACTGCCTTTATAGTAACTTTTCCAGGTCTTTTTGCCTGGACTATTCCAAAAGTAGATACCGACACAATAGCCATGTCCGAAGAGAACCATTTGTAGTCACCAGACACCATTGCACAGCCTCCAGTAACCTTTAGCTCCAACTCCTGATAAACACCAGGTGCCCAAGGAAGAGTAATACTGCCGGAGACACCTTCCATGCTGAACTTCACCTGGTCACAAACCATAACTTCTTGAACAACCTTGAGAACTTCCTTTGTTTCTTCATGCCCAGTGCTATATGTGAGAGTCGCTGTCAATTTTCCCAGACCATATGAGAGAGCTTTTAGGATTCTGGATATCCCCTTCTCTGCAACACGATTTACAGAGGGAATTATACTCCAGATTTCTGATAGGTCATCATGCAACTTAACGTCATCATTTTCTGTAATGTAAACTTCTTGTTGTGCCCATGTTCCTTTCGAGAAAATCCTTATTTGAATGAGATATTCCCGACCAGAAACTACATACCAGCGTGCCACAGAGGGTATTGGTTCAATTCCCTCTATATGATCACCAGAAAGAGATAGAGGTAATATATATAATGATAAGGAATCTGGGAGGACAACATGGAAAGAAGACACTTGTGTATGACCAACCACTCTAGTATCTTCAACAGTTACTGTTGTTATTCCCAAGTTCAAAGCCTTAGCAGTACCCACCATCCTGTCTACCTGAGCAACTGAGGAGTTTGAAACAGACCATCGGTGGAAGGCAGAAGGCAAGGTTACAAGTTGTGGCGTATTCCCACGGATAACTTTAAGACTATAATGAACTACCGCACCAATAAGGACACAAACCGGTGAAGGAGGCTCCAGTGATATAGCTTCTGCCACAGTTAGGACAATTTTATCTTCCATATTTTTAACTGATGGTTCAGCCAAATGAACAGACACTATTTCATGGCCGATTTCCGTCCCCTTTACCACATAAAGATCAGAAAATACACCACTATTTTCAAGCTTTATTTGGATATCTAGGTCACCACATAATCCACCGCAATCACTCAATGGAGAGTCCTTCAAAGGGATATGGTTCAGGTGATGAGGCAATCCATCAGTTTCAGGCATTAGGTCCCACATGAATTGTATGCCCACCAAAGACGAGAAAACATTCTCTGCAAATTCAGCAAACACACATTAAGCAACTAACAAGTGAAAGTAACAAGTGAAAGTAAAATGGCGATAATGCTAGTATGGAGATTTATCGGATAATAAGATATTATTGTTAGTTAACATGCATAACAGAAAAACAAATTGGGAGAAAACTTGTACATTACTGCCTACAGGGTACTTCTATGATCTTTTGGTTGCTTTACAGTACTAGATGTGTCTGTAGCACTCTTTCAAACCCTTGGTTTTTATGTTTGGCTGATCTACTCACCAGATAAAAGAAGGAAAAAGGGGTAGCATATTAGTTTCAGAACATCTTAGGAACTAGTTGGCAAAAAGTAGGACTCTTTGATCCTTAAGAATTTTAAGTCAATGACAAGAATAATAAGATTTAGAGGTGATTTTCCATTTCTTATGATACAAAAAGAATTATGTACTTTTTCATATAGATCATATACAATATACAATTTTTTATGAAAATATACAATATATAATTTAGATATGCATTATTAGTTTGGTGATCTTAGTTTTCTTTTGTACTTCGAATCTTTCGGAGATAATCAGGAAACATATAGCTTACACCTCATCCCGTGAATTTCCCTTTTAGAATTTAGGAACACATTAAAGAATAAGAAATAAGCCTCTTTAAAACAGGGAAAAATACGAGTTACTTTTAGACAAGACGAAAGCTGAGAGGAACAAAGTGAAACATACAATGCATATCAGATATAAAACCATATTTTTGGTTCAGGTATGGTTCCGGTATAAGTATGGGGATCAGTCACTTGTAAAACACATGAACCGAAGATCCCAGCCTAAAGTAGCAAAAAGTCATGTTCAGTTGAAGAGTCTGAGACAGAATTTCCAGAAATATCTAAGGTTATCAAAGCAGTAGAGTAACAACCAAAGACTGCTATATGTTGGAAAGGAAATTGCACAGTACAAGTGCACTTTCAAATGATGGATTCGAAGAATAAGACAACAGATATATACAGTCTAATAAGCTATAAAATGACTGCCTTCTTTAGTTTCAAATGCTATTTAAAATTATGAAATCTTGCACATTTTTATTCATAGGCAATCAAATTATTGTTTTTCTGTCCCAAAAACTAAAGTAATAATTAAAACTAATTGATATGAACTATTAAAGTAGCAAAGTACCTTCAGTATCAAAGGCACGGACACGCAGAGTAGCCAGGCCATCAAGGTCAAGTTTGACGGAACTATGGAATATCTGGATCCTAGAGAAGTTGTCGATGTAAACTTTGCATCGGATAACAGCTCCAGTGTGCACATCTGTCGCATAGACAGCAGTCTCCTTTCGACCACTGTAAGGGGCAATTGATTTCAAGCGGGCACTTGTAGAGCATTGACTACTGACATTGTACTCAGGCAGCACCGCTATAATATCGTGATGATCCCATGTCCTACACCCAAAAAACAGACACACAGGAAGCAGAGAGAAAATTATTAGTACCAATCCATAAGAAGAGTTTCTAATAAGTGAAAAGTTCCTTAAAAGTTATACCCACATCAACTTTTCACAATTTAAGATGTAAGGGTATCAGTAGTCAATAGAAAATCAGGTGATGTATCATGACTTGTGTTTAATAAATTTATAATGGCATGAGATTTATTCTATGAAACATAGACCATAAAAAGGAAAAAAAAAGTTATTCAAGCCTGAAAATTTCAGATTTATTTTGGGGAACTAGAGCTCTTGCTTTTGCATCTAATACCCTTCCTTCATGCTAATAAAGCATAGCAATATAGGTTATTATCAGGGGTGGATTTATAGCCTATTTTATGGTGTACGTAAATTCATGGTCTTTCCGATAAACTAGATATTTTATGTACATATTTCCTAGAACCCATGCTCGCTAAAGGATAAATGGTGCACTTGGTTGAATACCCAGAGGAACAAGAATCAATTCTCACTTAATACTTGCTTTTCTTTTTTTCCTTTTTTTGAATAATGCACCCATGTTTTTTTTGGTTTTTTTTAATGAAGTAATAATGCACCCATGTTATAGAAATCATATTTCCGCCTCTAGTTACTATTAATATCCCGGGTAATCATAAACTATTCAAACTTCAGTTATCATGGCTCTTCAAACACCCAATAACTTGCTATTAATAGCCTATTCAGAAATATGGATCACCCATTATCAAAACCTCAGCTTCCAAAAGAAAGCAAGACAAGACAACAATCAGCAACAGACAAAAACGCCAGCATAAACTTCAAGAACTAAGCAGAGAACAGAGTTAAGAGACTACCTACATAGCTCAATAGTTGATTGAAATCTAAACTCGCACAGCTAATGCACCAAACTAAGCTCAATGGTTCCTTCAAACGTACCACCTATACTCTTATAGCTAATGCACCAGCAGTAAGAGCAATTTGCACCTGAAGTTGTGGCCTAAAACGGTCCATGTAGTTTGAACGAAAACCACCGGAGACCAGGCATAAGCAGATAAGCTAAGCGATTTCTTCTCATATATGCCTAACTATTAGATGACGGAGTTACATTTGGAAGGATGAAATAGTCAGAGGTGCAAGCATATTGACTCGAACTTCACTGTTAATACAGTATTGGAATTAGGCACATACCATTTGAAGCAACCGTCACTTCCTTGAAGTCTGTACTCAACTGGATGTGTCATTTTGGGAGGCAACAGTATGTTGACATCGGCAATGTGAGGACCAGACGCCGGAAAAGGAGAAGTCAGTGGCAAAAGCAGAAGAAGAAGCAGGGAAAGAAAGTGCAACATTTTCAGGTGAAAAATGTGAAGCAAGGAATATCATCAGATTGAGAGTGGACGCCCAAAGGGTGTGATGAAAGTATGAGAGTTGAGGGTCAAAGCAGTGATTGAAGCGGGAAAAATTGGGGCAAAATCCGAGGTATATGATTAGGGTTTTGCAGAAACTTTTTGGGGTTTTGGAGGAACAAATGAATTTTTTTGCTAGTGGGGTCAGTTGGTTTACTTGTCGGACCTTCGTTTAACGACGACCAGGTTATGGGAATCTTTCAGATTCATTAATTATGTAATTAATACACTGTATTGTATTTTTTGAAATTATTATTGTATTAATTACCAGCTTAATCCTTCGTTTGGAAAGTATTAATGGAAAAATGGGAGAGAAAAAGAGAGCAAATACTTTTCATTAATCAAGCAAGACTCCATTTAACCAGCGAACTGTTCTAGTTTTGGCAACTTAATTGGTGCAATATATCCGTTGTTATGAAATATATTAGAATGTTTTCACTATTTTTTTTACCACAGTGGGTGTATTTGATACGGAGAAAAATATTTTCTGAAAAATATTTTTTTATTTTCTCGTGTTTGATGGGTTAAAAATTTTGAAATGTATCTTTTTAGAAAAACATGCTCCGAAAATAACTTTTCTAATAAAAATAAAAAAAATAAGTCACATTGTCGGGTGTATTTGTTTGGTCAAAAAAATAACTTACAT
>JACEIK010000330.1:86954-153179 GCA_018107945.1 Datura stramonium
CTAGTTGAGTATGTTGGAATTTTTTAGAAAAGTAATAAATATATTTTGATATGTATTTAATTTTGTTATTACTAATATAGAAAACTCCTTATTTATGTCTTTTATTCACAGTAACGTTTTTTTTATTAATAGTATAAAATCATATATCCTTGTATATATTAAAGTATATATTGCATTATGTAATTTAGTTAATAGTTGTAGATTATGAAATATCTTATTCATTTATTAGTATTTATGTAACTTTCACATGATTTAAATGGTGGCTAGTGATAGTAACAACTAATTGTAGTTATTGGCAGCGGTGATGGTTGTAGCTGAGAATGGTGGTACATAGTTAATAATGATGGGTGACAATATCAATAGTTGGTAACAGTGGCAAGACGTTAGTAGTCAATGGATAGAATTTGTGAGCTTCCATTTGTAGCAATTTTTAAATAAATATCTCAATAATATTAAGATTTTATTATACATTTTAATCTTTCAAATTTATTCAAAATCTATGCAGTGATTGAAATATTTAAAGAAAAAGCACTCAATGGTTATGATCTAAACGATTAAGCTTCAGTTAAAAAAATAAAAATTTAATGATTGAAATCTGAATAATTAAAATTATAACATTCGTTAAATGCAAACAAATAAAGTCGGATTGATCCGCCCTCGACTTTTCAAGAAAAAAAATCACTCGTTCTAAAGGAATTGCGTAATTCAATGTTCAAATTACAACAATAAGCAAATATTCTGAAAATTCATCGAAAAAGCATCAATTTCTTTTTTTTTAAAAATAGAACATATATTACTGAGAAATGAATAAAGCTACTACGAATCGAAATTGTTTAAACATATTTTAAATAGAAAAATTTATTAGTTACATTTCAAATTTGTTCAAAAATTTTAAAATTTTACGGGCGTTTAAACATTCATTGAATTTTTGTTTCCTCTATGGCCCCAAACCAGTTTGAAGTTGACTAGTATGTGACATCAACACACACATTTTTGTGTCACTTAATGTCACATTACTAAATTACGCGTACCTCACATCGATCAAACTTAAATTGATCCGGGGTCAAGAGGAAGGGAAAATTCACTTTTATATACGTTTTTTAGGGGTTTACTGAATTTTAGTTGTTGGTTTGATTTTCCCAGTTTGTTAGCTTTCAGGTTCAATGGGGTCTAGTATTTGAAGTCTAGCTACCTGGGGTTATTGAGATTGGTGGTCCAGTTTGTTAAGTTCTTGTTTTCTTGAATTGTGTAGGATTCTTCAGAATCCAAGTGCGCATATGCAACCGTCGCTTGATGCTTTAGCAGATATGTATAAGCCCAAAAGGGTTGATGAACACTTAGCTTTCTAGGACTCTTATTGGTTATTTGATTATCGGATTAGCCGTTAACATTTCAGCTAGAAGAAAATGAACGAAAAGAGAAAGAGCATATAAAACTAAATCAATCAACTTTAATATAGATTATAATAACATCTAAATTAATACACCTTGTGTATGACCAACCACCCTAGTATCTTCAATTGTTATTCCCAAGTTCAAAGCCTTAGCAGTACCCACCATCCTGTCTACCTGAGCAACTGAGGAGTTTGAAACCGACCATCGGTGAAAGGCAGAAGGCAAGGTAACAAGTGATTTAGCTCTAATTTGGGGCTGTCATATTCTATATTATGATTATAGTGTCATTCACAACATAGAGAAATCTTTTTAATGAGTTGTAATATTACCGTTCTTTTGAACATTATTATTCAATTTTTAAGTGCATGCATTGAGTATTAAATTGGTAGAGAAAATTCTGCATTTTAGCTGGTTTTAATTTTTCTTTTTTTTTCAAAAAAAGAATCATTCTTCAATTTTATTGATGAAAAAGATTGATCTCAATTTATTTAATTTCTAATGTCTTCAAAGAACATTTGATTAGTTATATAGGCGACCCGATGACAAACGAATTCTCATGAGCAAAGTTAGACGAAAATGAGCACAATGTAGCAATTCGAAATTAGTTGCAACAAACTAGAAAATAAGACAATTGCTCTTGAATACCACTTTTTACAAAGTTGTTCTAGTTGAACACTACTATTAAATTTAAAAGCTACAACTTTATGAATAAAAATGAGTTCGACTAGAAATGAAGCACACAGCTTGGAAAAATGTATGGCATTTAGAATAAAAGTAAAACCAAATGACACTAGTTTAACAAGGGTGATGTTTAGGCGAGCTTGCACGCACCTTGAATTTTGACCGTAGTATCGCAACCCTTAGGTCCACAAGTCCCGAACGACTCTTTGAATAGTAGAACAATGATGAAGTATCATTAAGTAATAGAAAAGAAGCTTTCATGTTAAAGAAGTCTGAACTATTTTTGGGCAAAGTAAAAAAAATGAAGGACCATTTGGGCAGTATTCTTTTATAGGTGGTCTCTATCGGACTAGAACCTTGATAAATGCAAATGCATAGCAGTGCCACTTCAAAAATAAATGATGCAAACCGTGCAACCTTACGAGCATGAGAAATGCATTAACCGAATAACTAGCAGTTTCTGGCATCCTGTCCTTCCACTCGAACTTGGCGGTTAACACAGCCCACAAAATTGCCATCTTCAGTAAATTGTTTGACATGCATGCTGTAAGATAATACTCTGAAGCTGCCACGGTAAAGTCAACATTATTCAGCTTCAACTTTCAACAAGGAAAACGGGTAATCACAATGTCCAATAATATAGTATATCATCTAACAAGGACTTTGTTACGGAAATCAGCAATAACTATGCCTCAATCCCAAACAAGTTGGGGTCGGCTATATTAATTCTCACCCATAAGGTTTCTCCACCTAAACTTATCACATGCCAACATTATATAATTGCTATAGAAAGTACTATAACAAAAATCAGATACTAGCAAAAGATACAATATTGCAAGGCATAATCTTGCCATACCAAGCACAAACCTTCTAGTCACAACAAAAGAAGCTTCATTCTTTATACAATTAGCAATCAGACGTAATACGCTAGATAAAACATGAAGCAAACAAGAAGTTTAGTTTGAAAATGTGCAAATTTCCTACAGCCAAACCACTAGGAAGAGATTTGGATTATCCTGGAAATAAAACATTAGGGAAGAAAAACACCAGGAAGAAACCTAAACACAATATTTGATTCCTAAACATTTTGCTACCTCTCTTCTTCCTTTTTTTGATGAAGTAAGGAATTTTATAAAAGGCATCAAGAAGATGCAAGTCTACATGAAAGGAAAAGAACAACCAAAACAATGTTAGCTCCATTACAGAAGGCTACTCTAAAGTTGAGCTAACAAAGTCCAAAAAGGATTCATGTACCAAGTTCACACAACTTCATCATAAGTTTTTTCTTGATCAAGTAATAAATACCTTCATCATAAATTCTTGAGAGCAGCGTAAATAGTTCACTAAGACTAATTCTGAAAGTAAAGATAAACGAAATAATAGAACACATTCAGTTTGTAGAAATTGTTTAACTCTAGATTCATTCCTAAACAAAATTATCCCATACTGCCAAACTTAACCTGTTAAAATTAGCTTAGAAGTAGTAATGGAATCTACATGAGCTTTTTCTTAGTAAGGAATGATGCTTCTTTGTATGCATTAAACTCCACATACTTCAAGTTAATGTGGTGCAATCAAAGAACAAAGAAATAGGAGTTGTTTTGATGGCGTCCAACTCCCAGTTGTTTTGATGGCGTCCAACTCCCAAACACTATATTAAGGCTAAGCCCTTAATGTTTCTATTTAGCTGGCACAATTTGTTCCTTGTAGATTCTCATGACAACTTTTTGCTCTTTGTTAGCTCTCTAATTCTAGAGTGACTGTTTCTGCTATGGAGCTAGCTCAGTTTTAATTTTTGCATGTAATATCTTTTGTAATTTTGCAATTGCTTGATGCCATCAATGAAACCATTTACTTCATCAAAAAAAAAAAAGACAAAAGTCAAAGAGAAGAGAAAACTATATTGCAAATCAACGACACAAGCCCATAGCAAATGGTCCAAGCTACTAATTAGGAAAAACATTTTAACCAAGAAATTCTAGACTAGTGTACCTTGAAAGGTTGAATTATTGTACTTCTCGTCCTACTGATCCAAAATCTTCAGGAGGCCATACCTAATCACAATATCAGAACTTTTAGAATCTATGACACAGCAAAATTAAAGAAAGAATGCTGCACAGACTAGTATTTAAAATATGGAGAAAGGATTAAAATGTTACACATTTCTAGTTTACTAATTCAATGACTCTCCAGAAATAGTTAACGACTTATGTGTTGGTCTATTCAAGTTTGAAACACTAAACATATCACATGAATTTTACAAATCAACTAGTACACAAGAACATAAAGTATTAAACACCTTCACAAGCTTTGGTGTGTTAATGCATATATTTAGAACTTAGCCCAAACTAACCAATTGTAGTTAACAGTACCACTAAAATTACCAGAAGCAGTATTTTTAACACAGCAGAAGACTAGAAACAATTTCTTTGGCAGGTTTCTTCTGGAAGTCCAACAGTAGACCTACTGACCTACTGACCTAGTTTCTTTTAACATTACTAAACAATAAGGAAAAACTATCTGACTTATTAATTCAAACTCTGCGATAGGCTTAAAAAACAAAAATTCAAAAATTGTTTGTGAGACATAATCGTCCAATGGCATGCACAAGGACAGCAATTATGATGGCGTGAAAGGTACATTCAGAAACACTTCCACTAAATTAAGCAAAGGGCCCTTTTAAAATATAATCAAGTAAAAAAAAAATTCGCTAATATAGCTAAAAAAGTAAATAGAGAAGAATCACTGACTGTCCAAAAGACTCTGCCCTGTACAAGTCCATAAGGAACTGGTCCAAATTTCCTTGAATCATTGGTTTTAAATTTGTTATCCCCTTCAATCCAAACATGTCCGTCTGGTACCTGTTCACATTCAAAGCATATTCATGAAAAATAGGGGCAAAAAACCAACCACATTAAGTCCAGAAAGTAAACCAGCTGAAAAGTACAAGTTACCAACTGCCCAAGAATCACTGCATAAGGAAAGAATCAGCTGTAAATTAGTATTTTTCTTAATCAATTATTACCACAATAGTATCTTCTTTGTCATTATTCCCCTGATCCGCAACATATCTAACAGTTTCACCACCCATACCAATCAGTCTCTTGATCACAATCTTTCTCGGGTTTTCAGGGCTCCGGACTAGCACCACATCGCCCCGTTGCATTTTCTCAAACCGAGTCGAAAGCCTTTCAGCCAAAACGAGATCTCCAGTCAGACTAAAAGTTGGAAGCATGCTTGGACCTTGAGTCTGCCCAAATTAGAAAACAGAGTAAAGATTTAAAGTTGCAGTTCAATTGACCCAAAGCATGAAGTAGTAAACTAAGAAAATACTGGTTTTGCTAACTTACGAGAGCGAAGGTGCAGATGTAGCTGTTGGTGACATGAATACCACAGAGAAATTTGGCCACGAGCAGTGTATGCTGAAATGCTTCTTTGATAAAAGGCGTCAATTGCTTCAGATTTCCCAGACCCATTTTTAGTCAAATCTGCATCTCAGCCCTGATTTCTGTTCCACTGGGTTAAAGAAAGATTTTAGAATATCTCAAAAACATAAGGAATTAGCTTGTGAGCAATCATAATAAGGGATATCTAAGTTGTTGTTTTTTCTACACCAAATATAACATTCCGGTTCCAATAAAGTAATGAAGCTCCTAAGAACCCATATATTTCAATAGATGATGACAACTCATATTTTACTGTGAAGCAAAAAAAAAATTACATTATTGAACGTACAATCAGTGACTGTTTGCGAGCATTTCACAGATAGACATGAGCATAGACTTCAAATTATTTGAGGGAAGCAGGAACACCGAATGTCTAAACTTTAAAGCTATTATCCAACTGCCCCAACCCATTTGGTATTTTCCCCGTTATTCTATTATAAGCAACGGTTAGAACAAGAAGATGTGAACAATTTGTTATGCTAGATGGAATTGATCCTTCTAGGAGGTTATTACTTGCAGTTAGATTCTTCAGATTATAATGCAACCCAAATTCCGTTGGAAGTGATCCGGTCAATAAGTTAAAGCTCAAAGACAAATATGTCAAGTTTGTCAGGTTTGTTAAAGTTGACGGAATCTCCCCAGTCAACCTATTTGGTGGAGGGTAAGCACCTGATGACATTAAAAAGATCCCAACTCGGGAGGAATTTTACCAGTTAGCTCATTCTGTAGAGTCTCATGAATTAATGACTTCAGGGTGGAACAATGAAACAGGTATGCTGGAGTTCTTGGTGTTGCTAATCTGAGTGTTTGCAAGTTTTCTAAATTTCCAAGCTCAGGAGGTATGCTTCCAGTGGTGGTTAGTATACATGTTCAAGGTAACAAGATTGATACAGAGGCCAAGTTCAGGTGGGATTTTCCCAGAAAGAAAGGTAGTTGAGATGTAACTGAAGAATTCCTAAACTTGACAAAGTTGCCAATTTCTGGTGGTATAGGTCCAGATAACTGGTTTCGCTCAGATCAAGGGTTTGCAAAGCTGTCAGCATCCCAATAGAGTAGGAATAGAACCAACCAAATTGTTTTGATAAGCTACGGAGCAACTGAAGTTTAGCCAAATTACCAATTTCCAGATGGTAATTTGCCTGTGAATTGTTGTTGTTGAAGCCTACTAACGACAATTCAGTGCAGTTGCAAATACTCTCCGGTATACTCACCATTTAAGAAAGTTATTTCCAAAATCTATTGACTGCAGGTTTTTAGGTTTCGAGCTCGGCAGGAATTTCACCAGAAAGAGAGTTTTGATAAAAAATTAGCTCAGCCAGGTCGGTGCAATACCCCAGCTGGGCTGGGATATTTCCAGTAAATGAATTCAAAGTTAGATCAAGAACCTGGAGTTTGGAGGGTTTCCTAGAGAAACGGAGATATTGCGCCTTTGGCTGCGTCCCAATAAGTGAAATGTTGATGACATGGTTTGAAGAAGGATCACATATGATTCCAGACCAGTTGCAATGATGATTTGCATCAGTCCAATCCACAAGTGCACCAGAAGGGTCATCAGAGACTGAGTTCTTGAAAGCTTTCAAAGCAGCAACTTCAACTTCAAGTTGGATTTAGAAAAGGTAATAGAAAATATGGCTAATGCATATTATACAGTTGTCTTTGACATATTTGGTTCAAAAAGATAAAGCTTCACTTACTGAAAAAACTTAAGCTGGCAATGAAGCCTTTATACGCATTTAAAAGTCTTGCAGTGAACCTGCTTTCACTAGAATCCAACTAGTCATCCACACTATGGAAAATGACTTGCATTCTGAATTTGTTAGAAAAATACCAAGCATGCCTCTAATCTAGGATGCCCCATGTTAAAGAACAAGTTGTACTCTTACCCCCCACATAGGAAAGACTGCAAAAGAATTACACCTACCGAAAAACCTAGGATTACAAAAAAATATTAAAGTTTTCTGACCACCAAATATACAGTAAACTCAAATTGTGCATTCACATTACATTGAGTCAACTGTTTTTTTCCCTTCTTTTCTAGAAGTAGCATGGGCAAGTATATAGAGTTCAGTTGATTTGCTCTTTTTCTTAACGAGGAAAAGTTCAGTTCAGTTCAGTTCAAGTGGCCGTGTTAGTTTCTCTGGTAAACATTGTTCCAGATTTTGTTGTTAAAAGTATAATCTGGTTGTCTTACCAGAGAAATCCAATACAGCTCACTTAAAATAGTCATTAATATATCAAACTTCTATTCTTGCTTCACATCATCATCTTATTCTCCTCTTTTTTTTATTATTTGAAAAAAAATAAGATATATATTACATAATGTGGCTAACATAATTTTCTTTGCAGTGTCCAGTACAAAAATCCGGCCAGCGGCGATAATCAAAGCAAGCAGGAGGGACATAACAAAGTAAAGGTGGTTGAACACTCGCAAGAACACTAATTACAACAACACAAGCTGAAACCAGAAAGAAAGCAATAACAGATTGAATTAGAATAAATATGAGCCCCAGCTTTAACAACAAAATCTGAACAATGTTTAGCATCAATTTCGAAGAAAAATTTGATCAAACACATTGAGCGGCATCGTGAACAAAACAAAAAAGCAAATATTGATTTAGAAATTTAAATCAGTTCAACCAGTATCCTAAACCCAGAATTGAATATCACAAAGATGAATAATAAACCTTTCCCGTCTTCTTTTTTTCCTTTGCTTTCTGCAGTCCCTTTTTGACCCATATATTCGCCAGAATCAAACTTTATGAATTATAGAACCAAATCCGTCAAATACATAAAAGGAACTGATTCCAATCCAGGAAGAAAAACGATGTGAACGGAAAGAGAAAATTGGAGGCGGACAGAAAAGAGTAACAAGAAATACCTGAAAATTTCAGCAACACTCTGAGGAGAACAAAGGAAGATGAAGAGATGCTGACAAATATGTTGTTATAAGAGAAAGGAGAGAATGAAGACGAAGAGGAATTTGGCAGATGAACACAAATAACTAGCAAAAATAAATTAAAGAACTATGGGGAAAGAGATGACAATACCAACTTCAATTGAAGGAAAGCTACCGTGAATGCAGCATAGACCAGAGCTTCAGGCAAATCTGGTCATTTTTATCCATTATTATTTAAATTCTAATACAACTAAATGAAATTAACAACTTTGAGGCTACTTTTAAGTTAAATTATGTTGTACTATCGTTTATTAATGATGTACAAAAGGCAACAACAGAAATAAAAATATTAAATACCGTACCCTTAAAGCAGCTGATTAAGCCTAGGTTTTTAGGACAACCAAAGAAAAAATGCGTCTTTAGAAGCATAAATGTACAAAAGCACAGCAAGAAGAAAATTCAAATACCCCTAACCCAAGGTAAACAAGCAGCTCAACAGTCCTTTATATGAGTAAAGTAAAGAAAAGAGAATTAAAGGAGTTTCAACTTTCAAAAAGAGATTAAATGAAGGTGCTTGGTGACTTGATAGTGAGATTTGGGTAAATATTTCATAACGTAGTAAAGTAATTTAATTTTATTTTGTATTAATAAGATTATTTAATTAAATTTTTAATTATGTGTTTATTTTTGTATTTTAATTAAATTACATGTTTTTTTTGTTTTTTTAAAATTAAATTAAAGATATTCGACCCATCAATAATATCATAATTTTCAAAATCATGAGCTTAAAAATCTTTACAATACTCTTCAAATTTATTTTCACAAAAAAATTTTGATTTTCAAATATCAATTTTTTAAAAAATAATTAAAAGTATGTTTATATGTATAGAAACTTAGTTTATTTTAATAAAAATGTAAATAAGCTATATTTTTCCTCTATTCAGATAAAATAAAAATATTAACCGATAAATAAAAAAATTAAACACAAACACACACATAAAGAAGAAGAGCAGTGAAATACTTTTTCATTTACTTATTTTCTTTGATTTTTCCTCTTCAATTTTTTTATTAATTTTTCTTTTCTTTTTTCTCTGCTATTGTTATCTATCTCAATTTTTCATCTCAAAATAGATATACTTAAAATGCATTGCTTCCCCTCAGTCTCAATCGCACATGTGTTTTCTTTGTTTCTTTTACTCTTTCTTTTCTCTGATTATCTCAAAAGAGTTTAAAGTTATGGATTGGTAGGTTGTAGGTAAAGATATGGGTCATACCTAAAATTTTATTTTGAGGTTATGTTTATATGATATAAAAAAATTAATTTATTTTTGTTATGTCGATTTTTTGGTGACAAATATAGTTGAGTAATTTAATTAGAGAAAATTTTTAAGATGAGTGATTTTATCTATATAAAATAAAGTTGAATGACGTTACTACAATTTCATAGTTGAATGGCCTTTAAAATATTAACTCGTGAGATTTGTTATACCAAGTTATCATTTGAAACAAATAATCCTTTTGAAAACAAGTTTGATTCCAAAATGGATTGGTGAGGAGATTTCAATTAAGAGTTTGGTTAATCGAGAAAAAAAGTGTTAGGCAACCTTAGTCATTGCTTTTAGCACAATTGATATATTGACTTAAAAAGAAGTTTCAATTAAATAAACCTATGAGTAAGCAAGCATGTGCACAAAAAGTTTTAACGCAGGCACGAGGGATTCACCAGTTTTTAAGGCGTAGAGACGCATAAGTTTCTCAATCCTTCGTGATACCATTATAGAATATTCATATACTCTCATGGTATCGGCGAGGAATGAGCAATCATTCAATGATACCTCCTTAATCATGCATGATATCATCACAATATATGAATATATACCGTCATAATATTTTATGCACAGAAGGCCAAAAATTAAACTCATAGTGAGTGCGAATATTACTTTGAGTGCGATCAAATATTTGAATAATGAGCATCACAACAGTCTATTTTTGATATGTAACTAGTTTTATGATCTATTATATATATATATATATATATTTTTTTTTTTAAATTTTAATAGCATAATTATCCTAACTGATATAGAGAATAGTTATTTCTTTTAACACGAGAAAGTAAACAAACATAAAATTTACTTATCGACCGGAAAATATCATAATGTTTGTCTATTAATATTATCAACGGGCCTAGACACGCTCTAGCGATCCGGCAAAACTAAAATAAGGCAGCCATATCTTATTACTTGCCACAAAGTGATATCTCATAGTTATCTACAAATCCCTAAATAATAATCATCAAATTCCCCAAAAATTTCAGACGATTCACGATTTTAAATACTAATTAACTATTTCTAGAGTCTATACTAGGGTGTTTTGGTATGGGGAAGATATTTTTACTTTCTCGTGCTATTGGTAAATATTTTAAAAATATTCTTTTAAAAAAAATAAGTTTCTTGAAAATAAAAAATGACTTACCTTATAAAAGTAGAAAAAATAAACTACATTATCTCCCCTCCCCACCCGACCACTCGTCCACCCAAGCCCCAACCCCCACTTTTATTTGTTTTATCCACCCGAGACCCAAATGAAAAAAAAAAGCAGCGTCAATCGACCTTTACTTGATGGCAAAATGGGTTTGGAATCGATTTTAAGAAAGTGAATTATTTTGGTGGGTGCAGGGTCTAAGGGTAAATATGAGTAAAACTAACTTTAAGTCATATGACATTTTTAAAACAAAAAATCAGTTTAAATTTTTTAAATTGATCAATTAATAAAAATGGTAAATATGCACTATTTGTTAGATAATTAAGGTATATATGCACCATTTGTTAAGCAATGAGAATATATATCCGCTCTAAATCGCAAAATTGTGAAATATATTTATAGTTTTACTACAATAAATAATAATAAAATTGGGTAGAATCATCAATTAGTGAATGACTTCCAAGTTAGAAAAAAAATGAGTAAGTCGTCTTCTAAAAGTAAAAAAGCTTAACAAAATGGGTGTCATCAATTACAATACGACTTAACTTTATTTATATTTTTAACATAGACCAGTAACTATATAGATTTGTGACTGAACAATTTATTGAAAAAAGTTGTCCTTTAAATCCCACCAGTCCCCATCTACAAAGGAGACAACTTTAGTAATTTACAGACGTAGCCCAAAACTTTTGCATACTTTTTTTATTTTCTCAAATAAAATAATTTTCATCAAAAAGAGAAAGGATGAGTTTATCCTTATTTGCAAATTATATTTTCTTTACAAATATTTAAATTTAATGTTACTTTAAATTCAAATAATATTTATCATTCCAATACCAAAACATCACCAAATATTACCATATATTGTTTGTATCTTACATACACTTTTATGATTAGCACATGAGCACCTACTTCTATGTCCAATCAAACATTTTAAAAATTAACTGGAAAATGATTTTCCAAGATAAAACATTTCCATGGAACATATATAGTTAATTAGTACTGTAAACTTTTTTTCTCCATACCAGTCACGTTCAAATTTAATTCATAGAAACTATTTTCTTCTTTTCCTACAAAGTTTTAAACTCTTTTTTTTTTTTTTTTGCGGACTACTATGAGATAATAAGAATGTGTTGATATTTTTCCTTCAAGCAGTCAATAATATAAATCATATTTATTCTTTATATCAAGATATTTTTACTCTTATTTGTATATATATATAATAAGTGTTGAATTTAAAAAAATTTCACTGAATGAAATAAAATAAATAAGAAGAAGTATGAACAGTGTCAACGGAAGACAGTGCGTATTGACCTTTTTAAAGTGTGAATCTACAAATAAATGACAACAAATATATAAGTAATAATATAAAAATTAATGAAATTGGCATGCTGCTGCTGTCTGTAAATTGCATGCTTATATGCACAAAATTCAAAGCTATGAAAGCCTTGAAAATAAATTAAGGAGCAACCTTTGAAAATGAGGGAAATATATATATATGTTCTTTTTTTAAGTCTGAGCCAACAAATTAAGACAAACCATGGTGAATTACCACTCAGTAAAAATTTTGACAATTTAAAACTTGTTAGTTGTGTGAACTGCAGAAAAATGCTGCTATCTGAAAAAAAGAGGATAGAATTGTGGCTCATATATCTTTCAGCATCAAGGTTTTAATTTATTGGATGTGCTTGACATAATTTCTTATGGATTTTCAAATTATTGCTTTGATGCTAATCGGGTTAGTTAATTTTTTTTTTATTTAAAAATGCATTAAATTAAAGATCTAATTTTTTAGTTAATTTGCTAAACAATGAAATATATTTTATCTTGTCACCCGTAGAATTTTCAAGTGAGATATATATTAATTGGGTAGCAGTCAATACTAATATTCTTTCTTCTTTGAACCTCGCCTATATTATACCCAATAAATAAATCGCTTTGAATATGCGTATGATGATAGCATATTATTGACAAATTCTAAAATGGCTTGTGCGGAGAGATAAATGCATCACATGACATCCTTGAAGTAATACCATGATGAAGCAAGCTGACCAAATAGATAATTAACTCAAATGGGGTAAAGAAAAGAACAACTATCAAATTCTACATATGAGATTTTTATTTATTTTGTGGTTACAATATTATTAATGTATATATGTCATGAAAGTTGAAACTAAACCATCTTGCTATCATATGTTGTTAGTTCTGACTAGGTCGACACTGAGCATGATTGGACAAACTAACATAACAAATAAGAATAATATATGACAAATCTTAAAGACTTTGACTTTCTTCTACATGTCAGGTTGCAAAGTACAACTCATATCTTTGATTCTATATATATATATCATATATAGGTTTATAAGCATTAAGGATGATTAATTATTTGTTAAGTACTTGTAAAATAATAACAAAACTTTGATTACAATAATGATCACAGAATTAATGTTTGTTAGTTGTCAAATTGTGAAGTACAAGTTGCATACCTGTTGTTCATTCTTCATTCTATCTTATTCAAGCGTGGAATATTAGTGTTATTTATAATTTTAATTACTATACTGTTGTTAAAAAATTTAAGATCTAAACGTTATCTTCTATATATCATGCATAGAATGTTTGTCCATGATAACGCTATTTATACATTTGTGTTACTGTTGCTTTAACAAAGTTTTTGTTAAAATAATTGTCACGTTAGGAATTCACAATTAAAGTTGATAATTATTTTTAATTATATTTGTATTTGTTACTTTTATGTAAGCATTAAAAAAAAAAGAAGAAACTTCATGACGATTAAAATGAGGCGAACGAGCGGATGTCACGCTCATACCGACTTTGATTAGAGCTATCAAAGTAGTGTCGGCCAGTTCAACGATCCAAACCTCGCAGTTAAGAAATTTGATGAGTTAGGGCGGACCGACCTTCATTTTAAAGCGCCTTAAAATGGTCAGCCCAACCCAACCATAAAGGATAGTGGGTTGAGGTAGACCTTTCTTCTTTTTTTAATGAGAAATTTCTTTTCAATATACATTTAAACTCATAGGTATGACAATTTATTTTACATTTCTAACATATGATTATATGAAAGTATATAAATCTATGATGATCTATAATATATTCAAACACCAATACAAAATCAACGTATTTGAATCTGATAAAATTATCTTAATTAATAATTAAAATAAAAAAACAAAACAACTTTACTTATAAATGTTATAATTCATAAATATTATTAAATAATTATATATCAAAATTAATAATATTTAAATTCATTTCAAAACATTACCACTTTGAATTTGCGTAAAGTTGTGCAACTAATTTTAGGGTTGCAACAAGTGTTTTGGTTATTTTTCATGATCGGTGCAACTTTTATACTTGGTGAGTAAAAATTTTTAATATTAAATTTAACGCTGAATGAGTAAAGTATTGTGTAAGGTATTAAGACTTATTCGGTAATCACTATTTTAGTTTTTACTTTTTTTCACATTATTCTTTTTAAATTTTAATTTAAATTAAATAATCTTTTGACCCATCAATTGGCTTGGCCCAACCTTGGAGTCAAGCCTCGAAACCAGCCAAAGGCGGAACTTATAAGCCTCGGTTAAATGGATTTAAAGTAATGACAACACCTTGCCTAATAACAAGCAGGTCCCAGGCTAGCCTCGAGAGCCAGAAGCCCATTTAGAAGTGACTCTTAACTTTGATCATCTAGAGAAAATTACGTAAAGAAACCTTATTATTTCTAACACGTTTGTGTACGCTTAATTTCATATTCTTCTGGGATAAATTATAGTGTATCCATAAGCATAAATGAAAAAACATAAACGAGATAGAATATATACACACTTACATTTTATTATTTTACATAATTTTTAATAATAAGTTATTTGTTTACGAAAATTTCTTCCACTTTATTTAGTAGAACAAGAGTCGAAGAGAGACCTTTAGGCTTTTTTTAATCATTTTATCCCGGAATAAATTGTTTGGTACTATTATTTCATCGTCCTAATACTAATTACTAATCATGGAAATAAATTATCTATGCAGATTAATAACCAAACAAAGAAAAATAATGCAATACTCACTCTGTTCGTTTTACTTGTATTGACTTGACACATTTCTTAAGAAACAATAAATAGAATAACAATTTTACAATATCACCTTTTAAATATAATAAATTATATACTTTGAGAAATGCATTGGGGTATGACTATAGTTAATAATAAGGATGAATTAGGAACTAAGTGATACGCTATCTCTTAATTTTCTAAACCAAATAAGTAAAAATGAATATCTATTTTTAATATACGAACAAATAAAAAAGAACGAAAGAATATTAATCTTTATCTTAAAACTATTTATACTTATCCATTATCGTATACATGTATATTAGAATATTCAACAAAACATTGGCATAACACAAAGTGTTTAATGAGTTTGCTTATAGTACTACCTCCGTTTTAAAATAAGTGGTGTTTTAGTTTTTTGATTTTTATTTCAAAGTAAGTGGTATTTTACATAATCAATAAAACATTAACAATGTTCTTTCAATTTTATCCTTATTTAAGTGAAAAGTTTTACATCACCAAAAATATATTAAGAGTTACATCTTTTTCAAGATATTTATTAAGGATAAGTGTGTGTGTATATATATATATATATATAGAATTAGTAGTTTTCTTAAAAGTACCCTAAATTTAAAACACTACTCCCTCCGTTTCATTATAATTGTTGTGATAAGACTTATACACTCATTAAGAAAAATTAACAAGAATGATAATTTGACTAATATAACCCTATTAATTTTTTAAAAATTCAAATTTAATATATTTTTTCTATCACTTTTTATTTCAATCATAATTTAATTTCCAATTTCATATAACTGACTATCTCAAATGTTTTTTTTGTTTTTTTAATTAATAAATATTTTAAGATAATTATTTTAATATATTTAATAATTAAAATTGAAACAAAGAGAACAGTTACACATATCTATGGTTCTTTCCCTCTGCATCTCGGTTGTCTTTTAAAAAAAAAAATATTGGGAACTGTAGTGGACTTTCATTATTAAGGATAAGTGTATATATATATATTTATTTGTTATTTTAATTATTATTGTTTGATTATTTAATTTTGATTTTATAAATTTTTAATTGATTAATTTAATTAATTCATAATTAATAATTGCAATAGAATATTTAGAATTTACATATAATTGAAAAAATTAACAAGAATAATAATTTGACTAATATAATTCAATTAATTTTTAAAAATATATCATAATAATATTTTTAAAAACAAAAAAAAACTAATATAATTAAAAATATTAAAAAAATCAAAATCATAAATTCATAAATTAAATTTTAAAATTAATAAATATTTTAAAATAATTATTTTAATATATTTAATAATTAAAATGAAACATTTAAAAAGATAATAACAAAACAACAAACTAAGTTACAACAAACTTAAAATAAAAATATTTTTAAAAAAAAAAATATAACTTATAAAATTAATGTTTTTTTAATATTCATGGGTATGTTTTATATTTATTTTATGGAAACCATTTCAAAATTGGTTTTTTAAAAATTTTAATAAATATAATTTTTTTATCTTTCTGTAATTATTAATTTCTCTATTTCAATATAAGTAGAATTTTAATTTAAATATTAATTTTAAAAATAATTAATTTATTAAAAATAAAATGTATTTTAAAATTTACTTTTTTTAATAATTTTTTAATTATAAAATATATCTTTATCTAAATAAAAATTAAAATTAAAAATACCATTACATATCTTTTAGTATGGCAAACATAAAAAATGTCACTTATTTTAAAATAAAAGGATGTAATAAGTTTTCTAAATAGTGAAATTAATTAAGGCTTGCAACAAACTAACTCATTCCAACTTTCAAATGCATGCAATAATTGGAAATTAAGTTCACAAAAGAATACATTTTGGAATAATACGTAAAGACACATCCAAACACAGTATTAACGAAAGGAAACAGAGTGAAAAGAAGAGAAGAGGAGAGGAAAAGAAAAGAAAATGGTGTTTTCAAGAAGAGAACTATTCTCATCTCTATCTTCACTTTCTCTTGTGCTGCTCATTCTCACTTTCCCTTCCCTTTTCTTTCTTATTCTCAAACAACAATGAGTAGAACTTGAAAAAAAGTGAAAAAAGACCTCCTTCTTTGGTTGAAAAGACCAAATTAAAGATGTCAATCAAATTTGTTTGGAAAAAAATCATGGTAGAAACTTGGTTGGAGTATTATTTTGAAATAAATTTGATATATATATAAAAAAATTAAAAAAATTAAAAAAATTAAAAAAATTAAAAAAATTAAAAATGTTAAAAAAGATATAAAAAATTCCAGCGGATATGGTAAGATGCGCCATTTTTGTCAAACCTCGTGAGGCCCTTTACGCTCGCGTGCTCTTCTAATATCATCTAACGCTCACCAACTCACCCGCATTAAGGAAAACTTTCCTCCTTCAATCAAACGGCTCAGATTTTCCGCCTTTGACTTTCCTGTCTCTACCCCCTAACTACTAGTCCCTCTCCCTACCCTATACTACTGACCTGACCCTCTTCACTCGCATATCAATAACAAACCACGAGCCTTTCTTCTTCAACATTTCCATCACTCCACACACTATCGACACTGCCCTCCCTCTCTAGAATTTTTCAGAAAATCTATCTAGTGAAGAAACGCAAGATCTCTTTTGATCTTCTCTCTTCTTCATTTGGGTATGTTCAAAGTTCTTTCTTTTGAGTTATATTGCTTTTCATCTTTGAAGGTTCTGTGTGTTTTTGTCCTTTTGTTTTCTTTAGTTTGAAATAGATTGTGTGTTTTCTTAATTTTTATTTATTTTGGGCTTTTATCTGCTTGATGTGAGGTTGGTATTTGTTGTTCTTGATCTAATTTTTATGGTTAACCTAGAAAAATGTAACTTTTGAGTTTTTCTTCTTGCTTTTCAGATTCAACATGTTTTCTTATATTGAATTGCTCTTGTGCTTGCATTGATCCATCCTTGTGAAGTGTATTGATGTGTGTGGATCTTTGTGTATTTAATAGAGGGGCAATCTGCTTTCCTGAACTTTTGCATCAATTAGTGATTTTTCAGCATTTGTGATTTGCTGGGAGTTAGAGTCGAAGGCTTGGTTTAGTTTTCTTTGCTTTTTCAGTGAGAGCCTCACTGATATAAACACGTTACTGAAGACAACTTATTGGTGAGGACTTTTTACGCTAGCCTTGGTTTAAAGTGATTAGCTTCTTTGTAATTGTTTAAGAAAGATGAGCGTCTTCTTGAAAGGCTTTGTAAGTTCAGTTTATTTCTATGAACTTCTAAAATGTGAGCTTTTCTTGTATGGTTTGAATTTTGATTCAAATCTATCATTAAAGATAATTATTTGTGCGCTTATTTTGACATTTGGAGCTATGCTTTGCTATGCAGTGCTTGGATTGAAGACTATAATATACTGCTGGACCAATCAACATGCCGTGGGCATTTTCTTCTCTGAGTTATTGTGAAGTGTGTGCGCTTGGTGGTATTCTTGGCGTGATTCTGTAACCCATTTTACTTGGTGAGATAGCTTTTATTTCCTAAATTTCTATCATTTCTTTTAAGCCCTAAGATTTTATTTGTCAGTATGTAAACATTGTGGATGAACTATTCCTGCTGAGAATTTACTGAACAGAATGGTAATGCCCAAGAGATAAAAACTGGCTCACTACACTAAGAGTATGTAGAAGAAGATAATTGAGTTGTTTGGCAATAGAGAATTGGAAATTAGAGTTGTACTTTACTCTAGCGTTATTCAGGTGTAGAACTCATTAATTTTTCAGAGGTTGCATTAATCACTTGAGAATTAACTGTGCTTGTAATGATGTTCTTTAATGTTTTACTCATTTTTGCTTGTTTGATATGACAGATTCATGGACCTCTTTATTTTCTGTCTTGTGATATTTCTTGAAATAAGTCCATTTGGAGGGTGAGAATGTACATTGCGATTACCTTGAAGAGATACAGAGCAGTAAAAGAAGCTGGTGAGATTAAAATGCATGTAGGAGTGTTGCTTATTACCAATTGATGCTAGTTTGTCAGGTAATTATTTCTTTTAGCTTTGCTCCTGTCTTTTGATTAGATTTGTATTTACTCTCACTGCACTAGTATCAACTAAACTTGTACTGTTAAAAGGAGATAGAAACCAAGCAACTAGAACTTAATTGAATGTTGTATAGGAAGATGCTTTTTCGTGTTTCAGTTTTCTGTTTAAGTTCTGACTGGTGACTCTGCGCCGGGTGAATGATCTTCTACTCACAGAATTTATAAAGACTCTATTTAAACAGTTGTAGTGTTAACACTGTGCTCTTTCTATCGTTATTGACTTCATCATGAGGTAGAATACAGAATATTATATCCCAATGTTGTATCTGCTTTATATTTTCCATAGGCATCTTAGAGATCCATACAAATGACAGTGTCCTGAAATGTACACTGAGATATAATTTATGTATCCCTTCTGTATATGCTCATCCTACCATGTTGTGTATGGTGGTTTCCATTCAACCTCGAAGGAAAATAGTTGGCTTTTCTAGGCTTATGAGTTTTCTTGTCTTATTTTATTGTCTCATATTTGTTCCAACCTCATGACAACCCAATGACATGGTTCTTTGGTTTTTGTCAAATTACAGGCTGAGTACTTCCGTCAGTTGCTTAAACCTGCGTCAGTCAGAGGTGAAAGCTTGGGGAGGTTGGGATTGCTTGCTTCTTGTTGCTCTTATTCAGCAAAGTCTGTGGAAGTTGGGATTTGTTTGTTTTCTTGAAGTTATAAAATATCAGAATGACCTCATTAAGCACAGAATGTGGTTACTGTTAGGTTGGAATTGTCAGTGCACTTTTATTACAACTAATACTCATGAACGTTACTCTCTTTTCTCTCTGTGCCTTTCATAACTTTTAGCTATTTTCGTATTTAAAAATTTCCAAGTGGAAAACACATTTCTAGTCCAGTTTACTTGGTTCTTTTGACTTGAATTGCTCATGCAGAGTAACTATCAATTTCCCTCAAAAGCCTTTTTTTCTCTGGAAGACCAAGCTGCTGGTGGTAATATATTCGATGACACTGCACCATCAGTCTATGGTACAATGGCACTTCCTACTGGTTTCAAATCTTCTGTGCCTTTTCATGGTTTCGAATTTCAGTCCTCTGAGGCATGTCCAAAGAATTTCATCATCTTTAATCAGACTGATTACCGGAGCCAGATCATGTACCACCCTGCCATGGCTTCCAAGTTTCCATATCCTGATTTGAATTATAATTCCAGCTTGCTTCCAGGTATGGAGAGAAATTGCAAACCAATGAGAAGACCAAGTGTCTTCATATCTTAAGGAAAATTCAGATGATATAAATGCATTACTCAGCTCGGAAGAGGAAGATGACAAATATGATGATGAAGAGGTGAGCACTGCACGCTACCGATGCAAACCATTGGAAGCAGTTCCCCTGAATCTTACTCTAACTATTGTCAATCCAAAAAGAGCAGGACCTCTTCTTTCAGGAAGTCCTCTGGCAGTAGTACTAGCAATTGCAGTGAGAGAAACGCGGAAACTTAAGAAGATGGTGAAGGCATTAAAGGGTATTCTGGTACAGCAGGATGAATACTGTCACCGTTCTTGAGTGTGGCTGTCAGATACCTCAAATTCACTTAAGGTGGAAGTGCAGAAGCTTGGGTTGAAAATTTGAAGACATTTTGCTTGATCTTCTGTGTGGTATGGGTAACTTCGCTTCCTTTATACGCCATCTGCCTCAATTGAAGTGATATTGAATCCTAGTTATATCTTTTGCCATGAAGAACTGCTGTGAAGTTATCACCCTCCGCCCATATTGCTGAGTTGCTGCTCCGGAGGGCAGAGCGTGGTCCTTTGTTGGGTGATAGTGTAAGTCTGCTGTGTAGCTAGCTGCTCTACTCCCATTTCTTGTTTTCTAGCATATGTTTACTAGCTGCACACTTCAATAATGATATTTGAATAATTCTCCAATATGTTACACTTTCTGAAACTTTCACCTATTGGAGCTATTTGTTGCTGTTGTACTATTGACTCTGATGGTTTAAGAGAAATGATTTGTTTAATGGATAATGGGTTGATGATTCCACTTGCTGGCATGTTGGTCGAATCTTTAGTGTGTTGAGTGCCCTTTTATTTTAATCTTTTCATGCTGTTATCTCTTTATTACTTTTGTCTGTTGGGAATCATGAGACATTTAGGATTATGTGTTGTGTGTGATCCTGTCTTTGCCATTTCTACTGCTCCACTTGGCTAGTGGTGTTACTGTAAAGTACCACTTTAGTTTGATCCCCATAGATCTGCTTTGGCCTATAAATATGGATGATATGATTAGGCCACTCAAATTTACCTTTTCAAAGTCTTACCTTCCTTTTTTAAAATGTAATGCTCCTAATTTTACAAAGTCGCTGATTTGATACCCATTCCTAAAGGACATTTTACTGTTGAATTACTAATTCCCCTCTTGTGCTACAACTGCTCTCTCTATATATACCTTTTTCTAGATAAATAACAGCAAATAATTAACTGTTTTACTCCATTTTATATTGATTTTGACGCGGTTTCCTATGGTGCCATGCAGACTGATAATAAAGCACCAGTTTCAATCTCAACAGTATTAGTCAATAAGTACAAAGTGCAGAAAAGAAAATAGAGTAATTACACTGAGTGTGTTTGTTGTTTTGGTTCACGAAACAAAAGAGGTAAAGAAATATGCATAAACAGAATAAAAAGAAAATTAAAGATTATCTCCTTTTAATACTGTACTTGGGACATATCAAGACAAGTAAATAACAAACAGTTCACAATGGTTAGAAATTGCTATAGTTTCACCATGCTGCTTCAGCTTCCATGTATTTACTGATCCGGCTCATCAAAATTTGCAATTACCATAACCTGCAAACCCAGAACATGAAAAGAAAAAAATTAACAAAAACAAATAGGAAACTCTCCAGCAGGAGTTGTCACTAACGTTGATACATATAGGTCACGGTTTGACCCGTAGAAATCAGCTACTGGATAGACTTGGGTTGGGCTCTTCCTACACGATTGTTTTGTACATCGATGCTGTTTCTTAAAATACTTCGTTTTGTGCAGTAGTGAAAAAAGAGAGAAAACAAGGAAAAGATGGGTTACTTGGATCGTAATGGTGAGTCAGAGCACTGTTTTCTGAACCAACAGGAGACAGGATGTGTTAGGTTAGACTGGTAGTACATATTCATTACAACAGAGGCATGGTTGATGGTAGTATTAGGGTAAAAGCAGGATCCTGATTTAGTTGAAACAGCCAGCCATCCTTTCATCACACACAAAGTGGATACTATCTTTGCAGTTGCTCTTCCACATGATGAAGGTTTTGGAACACACCACTGCAAAATATGCAAATTAATCTCCGTTTCAATTTGTTTGTTTGGACACAAAATTTAAGAAAGTAAAGATTAAAGAAGACTTTTGAATTTTTTTAACATATTTTCATTATTCATCTTATTTATTGAATTAATAATTTAAATAAAGAAATATTTAATATTAAAAGTTAAAATTAAAAATTATTTTGAGTCAAATAAGATTTACTTTTAAGACTTGACTTCAAGATATTGTTTACCCATGACTTAACTTGCATTTTAAAAATTGTGAAATAGACCATAATGATTTTTTTCCCCTTAATTCCAATTTCAACAGATTTTGTCCAATCTCCAACAGTCCAACTAAATATTTAATTAACTGAAGTTTACCTGTCCAGATGCTTGTGCGTGCCTGGTTTTAGAGTTCCACCACTGTACAAGCAAAGAACAAGTTTGAAATTGTGATATGTACACTAATTTGATCATCTCATAAATATTTGAAGGGAGAACAAGCAAAGTTCATAATTTTGAAAAGTAAAGTTCTTATAAGGTTATATTTGATTTATAGTATATAGATATATAATACAAAATGGAAGAACCTTATAAAAGAAAATTGGAAAGAAATAATACCAGTGTTAGAATGGAAGGAAGACAGAGGATGAGTGGGGTAAAGCCAGAAATGAGTGTGCCATTGATGCCTAAAAAGCTCTTTTAGCTTGTGTGTGTATATGAAACTTTCTCTTCCTTCAAGTGATACAAAAAGAGTGAAGAGTAATCGCTATATTTATAGAGAATTAATTCCATAGGCTCTCTGAATTTCTGGCAAATAGTTGAAAGAAACTTTTTGAATAAGGAAATTAATTATGTTTATAACTGATCATGAGAGTAAAATCATAACCCCAAATTGTGTTTGTAAATCAAGGATGTCAAAATCTTTTAATTTGGCTAGAGATTGCTTCTCAAAGTTCCAAAATAGTTATCCCATTTCGTTTTAGAGTCAATTTATCTAATTTTAAGTTAAATTAAATTAGATTAATTTAATATTTACTAAAATTATATTTTTAATATTCAAAACTATACGAAAAGTCCTATAAATTGCAATACTGTTTTGATATTTGTATAAAATCTGACATTAGCTATAGCGTTTGATTGTCATTTTAATTACCTGCATAAATAAAAATCGGAATAGAACAGTTAATAAGCCCACAATAATTTGTGTATTGTGGTTCCTGCAAGACGTCTAATGAAAAACGGTAAAAAAAGTCATTGTCATGAGAATTAATTCCACTTTGTGGTTGTTAATTATTGTCTTTTAGATTTTGTATGTAACTCATTGAAGTGCTAATGTAAGAAAGGAACGACCAGCCAAGGCATTATCATTACTTCAATGGGATTATTCTCTTCCAAAAGTTCAGTTTGGATATTTCAACCTTAGGTACAATTATATATCTTTTAGTCATTACCATTCTTATGTCGTGGTGTTGTTATATATATATTTATTTAGTTGTTATAAATAAAAGTATGCACAAATATAGTTTCATGATTTTGCTCATATGTGATGTCGGATTTAGAATTTTCTACGGAGGTTTGAAAAATAAAAATATAGTACTTGACATTTGAAACCCAGGAATCTCAAGGCAAATCGTTGAACCCCTAAACTATTAAGCCAACCTCTAATCTTGTATTTGAAATTTATACATAAAAAATTTAAAATTTACCGTGTAATATTTTACTAGGGAGTCTCGGTAAACACTCTCCCGACTCCTTAGATCCGCCTGCGATATCAAGGAAAAATGTATTTGTTAGCCAGTTTAGCAAAAATTAGTTTTCAAATTTTTAACCAAGTTACGTTCATAGCTGGTGGACACCATTTAATATAGTTTTTTCATTTTAAAACATTCTTCTTAATTTATTATGTCATGATATAATATTTATTTTTATACATTAACATATTTCTTACAATATTGTGTACAATATTTGAATATAGCTGTTGTAGAGGATAAATTGTATTAAAAATGTATTTCTATATTGAAACGACACTGCAATTATAGATAGAATATTGTTATAAAAAATAGAATATATATGAAAAATCAATTTTCTTGTTGTGATAAAATATTATTATAATGTACGTAACTATTATAATAAGAATTTCACTGTATTATATTATTCTTTTAAAAAATTAAATTAAAATGAGCAGAATTCCTCCAAAGAATTAGATGCCATTTCATTGATTTGTGTCTGAATGCAAAACTTGTCTTTTAATAGAACAATAATATATGTGTCCGAAATTAGATTAGTTAAACCATTCAGTTGCTCTGTTTTGCTTACAATTACAGTAAATCTATCCAAATCCAATGCAATCTAACATATTACTAACCACTCTCCAATATACTGTAACTACTCAGTTTCAAAATAAATGATATTTTTAATAAAATTATATATTTTTAATTTTAATTAAATTACATGTTTTTTTTGTTTTTTTAAATTAATTAATTATGACGGTTTTTGTATTTTTTTTATTATGTAAAACTTTATCTATTTAAATAGGTAAGAGTGAAAGAACATCATTAATGTCTTCTTGGTTATGCGAGAATACCACTTATTTTGCTTAACGGAGGGAGTACTAAATTAGTGTTAAAATTCGAAAAACAAAGTTTTGAAGTTGAATTTGTGTATGAATTTAGTATACATTTACGTGAAAAAAAAGAATGAGTTTTGGGAATATTTTTAAGGAAAAGTGTATGCTAAGTTCATTTTACAGCTAATTTCATTATCATTTTTAATTCATATTTTTATGCTGTTTATTTATATAAACTTTATTTTCTATTATTGAGCAAAATACACAAAATAGACAAAATGTATTTATATTCTTAAAAATGTACAAAATAAAATTCCAGCATAGAAACGTTGACGTTAATTCTTCTTTCTTCAATAAGCTATCTCTGCATTGTGGCCAACTATTTAACTTAAATTATCGACATTCTAAAAACATCAAGCTTCGCGCTGCAAAGAAGTTACCCTCAATTAGTGCTAAATTAATGCACAATTAATCTATATTCTATGAACTAACGTGTTTTTTTTTTTTAAATCTCATTCGATGTTCGATATTCACTCAGCTAATTTAGATTAGCATCTGAAAAATTTCATATTAAACTTTATAAAGTGTTTTTTATCAAAAGCAATTACATATTCGAAACTTAAACTCAAAATCTCTAATTAAAATTAAAAAATATACTTCACCACAACCTCTAATGGTATGAACTAGCGTGTTGTTTTTTGATCCTTGACGTCCGCTCTATAAAAGTGGAATCCTTCTTGTGATACCCCTAATTTCCATTACACAAGACAATACACCAAACTATATGGAGTTGGCTACGATAATCATAAGTTCCTTCATCTTACTAATTAAACAGATTGCAGAAAAAAAGCAAAATATCTATTCTGTTGTTTCATATTTATATCTATGTCTTTGAAATAATATCTGGATAATTAAGCTCCATTGGGGATATCTCTCGTAAAGTCATAACTTTGTTTTATAACTCAAAGTCACTAAACTAAAGATATTTATCTCAGTCACTCAATTTTATTTTATAACCCCAAAAGTCACTCAACTAAAGGTAGTTCTCTCGAAAAGTCACTCCAACTATTAATATTTCATTTAAAAAATCCTCAATCAAATTTAAATAAATTTTTTCATTAAATAATTTTATTGACATGAAATTATTATTTAAAACTAAAGTTTTTAAGAAATAAAAAAATATCTATTTGAACAATTTTATTGACCCGCCCCACTTGATATGACCCACTTTAGTACATATCAAATATACATTTTATTAAAAGATCCTTTTATTTAAAAACTTTTTAAAAGCTTAAAAAATCAAATTTTAATAACGTTTTCAATTAAAATTATATAATAATATTTATTAAATATTTTAAAAATATATAATAGTAATTATGGATATAGCCAATAATTTAAATGTGAATAGTGTCAAGATCGGGGTGATTTATCTTTAATTCTTTATTAATTATATCCCCTAATCTCTCCATAAATAATGAATTAATTTTAGTTTTTATTATTTTATATCTCCTTCTCATTAAATTAAAATTGGTACTAAAATATCTTCTTGGATTTCTCAAATAGCATATTTTTATTTTATTTTAATGACATAAAGTATAGTAATATTTTTTTAGAATATGCATGATTGTGATTTATTATATTTAAAATATTATTAATTTTTTATTTGATTTTAATTATTTGATTTGTTTGTTGTTTATCAATATTTGAATGTTAAATATTAAAAAAAATTATGGGCATCAATATATATTAATATTGCTAAAGATTTAAATATTTAAACATTAAAAAATCATAAATAAAAAATTACAAATAATTAAATTTGTGCATATTAAATAGTGTGTATTATACAAAATAAAAAAGAAAGAAAATGCAGTAGTGACATTTTTTAATTAATTTTTTATCCCAGGAGACAAAAATAACATTAGTTACTAAGGAGTGAGTTTTAGGAAATTCTTGATGGGGGTTACTTTGGGTGAGATATCTTGCAGAGGGTGTTTTTATACTAAATTGATATACTAATTTTTGTGCTAAAATATATAATGTGTTTTCAATATTGTATAATTAAGTAAAGATGATCTATATAATTTTAGGGAGTCGTATCAAGTGAGGGCGGTCAATAAAATGATTAAATATCATTTTGTTTCTTAAAAATTTAGCTTAAAATAAAATATTTTTTATGTTTTTAATTTTTTAAATTAATTTAATTAAAAATATTTTTAATTCATAATTTAAATTGAATTCATGTTTTAAATTATTTGATGTTTTGAATTTTGAGTTATAAAACAAGATTGTTGACTTTGTGAGAGGGTACCCTTGGTTGGTGACTTTCCGAGAGGTACTTAGAAGAAGTGACTTTTGGAGTTAAACAAGTTGAGTGGTTTTTTAAGAGAAAATGTCTACATTAGTTAATTGACAAATGAGATATTACCTCATATCTCATATTATTTTATAAGTGAAAAGCAAAAAAATTAAAATTCTTATACTATTCTAAAAGTGGGAAGCAAAAAAATTAAATTTTTTATACTATTCTAAAAGTGGAAAGCAAAAAAATTAAAAGTTGAATTATCAAAATGTTCATCAAATATTGAACGACTTTTTTACTCTTCACGACAAAAAGTATTCTAATTAAATGAATTATTTTCAGCTATATAATTCTTAATTATTATTTATAATAATCAAACTTTTCATATTTCATCTTCATATAACATGTAACTTATTTCTTTAGCAATCACTAACTCACCAACTTATTCATTAATACAAAATTTATAGAATTTTAAAAAGTTAAATAAATTAATTAAATATAGACTAATTTAGTTAAAAGTTGTGGAAGAGAAGTCCAAAAAATACCATTAAAAAACGGCTCAAAATGATTTTCATCCCCAAGGATACGCACATTAACAGGTATTTGTTTTCTTCAATTTTTTATTTTTGTAATCTTTTTTTTTTTACAAAGAAAATATACAAGATATCATTTGAAATTTATAGGAAAGACATGTGATGTTGTGTATACGAGTTGTGCACGAAAATATAAACGGAAAGGCATTAAAGAACTCAATATGAATTTTGTTTGAGAAGTGTTATATATGACTTGGAAGTAAACATATTTTTACTTGATGTCCAAACTGATTTTTAAAAAAAATTCACAATTTATAGCTCAGTCAAAATATTTTAGAATATATATACATCAGTATAATTATAGATATACATTATTTATGAAATACACATATAAAATCGTGTCCCAAGTGGTTATAAATATATATCAACTAACGCCTGTATTAATTGATTATAATAGCTGGTAATTAATATTAAGCAAGAACAATTTTCTACTAACGAGAAAAGTGAAAAATTCTAAAACTGGTAACATATGAAGAGTATGCTACTTAAAATAGAATGAGAATTGCTCTGTCTGACAGCCTATTTTCAGAGCAATTTTCACAACTGGAATTTTAAACCTGCAGTAGGGTACTCTTAATTTGCTTTTAACAGAGGGATAAGCGATAACTAATTTTTAAAATTAATTTTAGAATGAGCTTGGCCTCATATTTAGTGGGATAAATTTTAAAATAATTTATCTTTAGATAGCTCATCTCAAATTATAATATTATTTTTATCTCACATTAAAAATGAGATAACTGAACCGCGAATAACTTATTCACGGATCAAATGAGCCCCTAATTTGTATGTTTTCCTTTGGAGGAATTTAGAGTTAATACATCTAGAAGTATGATATTGGTCAGATGTATTTATCTCTAGATAGCTCATCTGAATTGTAATGTTATTTTTATCTCAAATTAAAAATAAGGTACTAAACATAAACCTTATTCTGGTGTATGTTTTCCTTTGGAGGAATTTAGTGTTAATACATCCACAAGCATGATACTGGTCAGATGTCCCTTTTTTTTAAATTGAAATTTTGTGAAATTGGAAGAAGAATTTTTAGGTTCATAAAGTGTCACTGAGTTTTCAGATAAAGGTATCACAACGTCCAAACACACCACTAATGACCTCACTTTCACTCAATTATGAAAATTTTGACCCATAAACTCCGTTCAATTTGCACATGTCGGCATCTAATATAGTTGTTTAAGGATTAAGATGGGTGTTTTTACCTAATTATTACTCATTGGAATGTTAGGTCAGCTTTAAACTACATTTGCTTATCTCATGAAATTCAAAACAGAATTTTGTTAACCACTCATTTTATTTTAAATCTATCGATTCAATCATTCGGTTGACACCTTCTAAATTTTTATTACATCTGTTAATTTAAAATTGGCAAGTTTTTAATCGCGCTTTATTTATTTATTTTGCTTTCAACTCAAACTAATGGTATCTAGAAGAATTTCTACATCACCTTTACTTGTTCGGTTATCGCATTTCTGTATATATATTTTTTCTACTAGGTTTATGGATCCCAAATCCATTTGCTTCAGATTTTGGAGACTTATAACATGATACAAAAAACCTGGCGTGCCTTGACTTTAAAACAAGTTTTTATTTTAATTAAATTAACAATTAGGGTCTATATTGGATCTATAATTACCTGAGTTAGTCAAATATGTTTCTCACATTTTTCTCTTAAAGGTGCATTTGGAATATTTTCTCAAAATAAGTGAGTTTCTCGTTATCTTTTGACATTTGATAAAAATAAATAAATAAAATCAGAAAAATACTGGGTTAGCATAGGGGGTTAAAGGTGTGGGGATGGGGTTTTATAGGGTTGGGATGTTGTTGGAGGGTGGTATTGGATAATTAATATAAAATTCCACTTATATATGGAACTTGTTTCTAATTTTTATTAGGAAAATTATTTTCTTATTTTTAAGGAACTCATTTTTAGAGAAAATATTTTCAAAATCGACCAAACAAGCATAGAAAAAACATACCAAACACACCCTTAGAGTTCCGATTAAAAAATATGAAGAATGAATTAAAATATCTATCTACTCAATCACATAAATTTAAAATAGCGACAAATATATAATATATTATATAATTAAAGCATTATACGTATTTGGTAAGATGCCTCAATATTGTGTATCCATTTAAGCATGTATGGCAAGTTGCAAACTAACAAATAACAAATTTAGTCTAGCTGTTTGTCACACTCCGACCAAAATGTTGAAAGTATACGACTAAATATTATAAAATAGATTAGATATATTATTATTTTCATATACAACTTTTATGGACACTGTTTGTCACTATTTTTTGTACACCAAGCAAACATGTACGCCAAGTTGCTAACATAATTCATACATACAGAGGTAAATTTTTGAACCGTATGATTAGGTGGACACCATATAATCCAATCAGGACCACGATGGATACTATAAAGCTCCACTTTGGGAGGTAAGATTCTCTCTCACAAAGACGACTCTATTTTTTTTTAAAAATTATTTAAATTATTTTATAATTATTTTATTATTTAAATTCGATATCTCTGATTAAAAATAATTCATGATATGTACTTACTATCCCTTTATTTTCTGGTAATTATGTAGTCTTTCAACTTATCATTGTACATCTTCTGGGAATGGATAAACATATAATAATTAATCATATTCATATTGGACTTTCTTGGCCAAGCTTGCATTTATTTTAATTTCAGAAAACTGCTCGTGACCATCTCTTGGACTCTATTCAATGCAGATTAGGCAAACAGTATGTCATTCCTTGTTGTCACATTATCATCTTTCCTTCTTTTGTCTTTAATTTTTATTCACCTTTTTTTGGTTGTGTTTGCTAGGTAGATTCTCTTCATTTCGCGGCTTTTCAGTACCTACATATTGAAACACTTGCACCAATTTAAGTTGTATCAAAGTAAAATTGCCCCTTTCATCACAATTCTATCAAGCTTGTCTAACTCTGCTTTTTCTCCAGAAAACCACTTTCCCTGTTAAGAAAAGAGCAAACTGAACTGAACTTCTAGGATACTTTTGCCCATTGTATTGCTCTACTTCTAGAAAAGGGAAAAAACAGTTGACTCAATGTAATGTGAATGCACAATTTGAGTTTACTGTATATTTGAGTGGTCAGAAGAGCTTTAATATTTTTTGTAATCTAGGTTTCGAGTAGGTGTAATTCTTGTAGTCTTTTCTATGTGGGGTACAGGCAACTTGTTCTTTAACATGGGGCATCCTAGATTAGAGGCATGCTTGGTATTTTCTAACAAATTCATAGAATGCAAGTCATTTTCCATAGTGTGGATGACTAGTTGACTTCTAGTGAAAGCAGTGATTCACTGAAAGATTCTTTTAAAAATGCGTATAAAGGCTTCATTGCCAGCTTAAGTTTTTTCAGTAAGTGAAGCTTCATTCTTTTGAACCAACAATGTCAAAGACAACTGTATATGCATTAGCCATATTTTCTATAACCTTTTTCATAGCTCTGTCATCTGGGCAAATCCAACTTTGGAAGTTGAAGTTGCTGCTTTGAAAGCTTTCAAGAACTCAGTCTCTGATGACCCTTCTGGTGCACTTGTGGATTGGACTGATGCAAATCATCATTGCAACTGGTCTGGAATCATATGTGATCCTTCTTCAAACCTATCTCATCAACATTTCACTTATTGGGACGCAGCTCAAGGGTAAGTATCTCCGTTTCTAGAGGCCTCTCCAAACTCCAGGTTCTTGATCTAACTTTGAATTCATTGCTGGAAATATCCCAGCCCAGCTGGGGTATTGCACCGACCTGGCTGAGCTCATTTTTTATCAAAACTCTCTTTCTGGTGAAATTCCTGCCCCAGACTCGGAGAGCCTAAAACCTGCAGTTAATAGATTTTGGAAATAACTTTCTAAATGGGAGTATACCTGAGAGTATTTGCAACTGCACGATTGTCGTTAGTAGGCTTCAAAAACAACAGTCTCTGAGCAAAATTACCATCTGAAATTGGTAATTTGAAGTAAACCTCAGTTGTTCGTAGCTTATCAAACAATTTGGTTGGTTCTATTCCTACCTCCATTGGGATGCTGACTTGAAACCTCTTTGAGACTTGCTGATCTGAGCAGCAATTTATCTGGACCTATACCACCAGAAATTGGCAACGGCCAGTTTAGGAATTCTTCAGTTACATCAACCTTCTTTCTGGAAAATCCACCTGAACTTGGCCTCTGTATCAATCTTGTTACCTTGAACATGTATACTAACCAATTCACTGGAAGCATACCTCCTGAGCTTGGAAATTTGAAACTTACCAAAAGCTAGATTGCGTAACAATCAGTTTGAACTCAACATACCTGCTTCATTGTTCCACCTGAAGTCGAATTCTTTTAGGACTCTCACAGAATGAGCTAACTGGGTAAAATTCCTCCAGAGTTGGGATCTTTAATGTCACTGCAAGTGCTTACCCTCCACTCAAATAGGTTGACTGGGAGATTCCGTCTGACTACAACAAACCTGACAAAGCTTGACATATTTGTCTTTGAGCTTTAACTTATTGACCGGATCACTTCCAACGGAATTTGGGTTGCTTTGCCATCTGAAGAATCTAACTGCAAGTATTAACCTCCTAGAAGGATCAATTCCATCTAGCATAACAAATTGTTCACATCTTCTTGTTCTAACCCTTGCTTATAATAGAATAACGGGAAAATACAAATGGGTTGGGGCAGTTGTCCAATCTTACATTTTTGTCTTTAGGATCAAACAAAATGATGGGGGAGATTCTGACGATCTCTTCAATTGCTCCAGTGAAGTTTCTAGATCTGGTGATAACAAATTCAGCGGGAACTCAAACCAATGATTGGCAGACTCTCTAAACTTCGAGTTCTAAGAGCACATAGTAATTCGTTTCTTGGGCCAATCCCACCAGAGATTGGTAAACTGAGTCAACTGTTGGATCTAGTGCTTCACAAAACAATTTTTCAGGTGTGGTACCACCAGAAATTTCAAGTAACTTCAAATCTCCAGGGCCTTGTGCTGTCGGCAACAAGCTGGAAGGTGAACTTCCTGTACAGCACGAGCTTAAACAGCTCAATGAACTGCGGCTTGCAGGACAATAATTTCTCTGGTCTAATACCGCACCATATATCCAAACTAGAATCACTTTCGTTCATGGACCTGAGTGGAAATAAGTTTAATGGAACAATCCCAGAAGGCATGGCGGGCCTCCCGCAGATTGATGACCTTAGATCTTTCACACAACCTTCTTACCGGGACTCTTCCTAGAGCAGTACTTGCCAGCGTAGAGAAGTATGCAACTTTATTTGAACGTTTCCAGCAACTTGTTGGACGGAGAGATCCCAGATGATATGAGGCGTGTTAGAAATGGTTCAAGAGATTGACATGTCAAACAACAATATGTCAGGCAGCATTCCCAGATCTCTAGAACTCTGCAAAAACTTATTCTTACTGGATCTATCAGGAAACATTCTGTCTGGTCCCTGCTCAGGTGAAATTCTCACCAAATTAAGTGAGCTTGTGTTCTTGAACCTCTCAAGGAACAGATTAGAAGAGCGAACACCTGAAATGGCAGGATTATCCCTGTCTTCGCTCTCTTGATCTTTCACAAAACAAGTTCAAGGGGATCATTCTGAGAGATTTGCCAATATGCCTGCATTAAAATATCTCAACCTTTCTTTTAACCAACTTGAAGGTCACATTCCACAGGGGGGTGTATTCGACAATATAAGATCGGAGGATTTGCACAGGAAATCCATCTCTGTAATGGAACAAAGTTGCTCAGGCCATGCAACATAGAAAGAAACCAAACAAGTTCTCTGTCGTTTTGAAAACCTGGATTATACTTGCAGCACTTGGATCTGTTTTCAGTCTCATTCTTCTTGTCTTGGGAATATTTTTATTTCGTCAGTACATGAAGAAGAAGAAAAAAGTGACTGACACGGAGGATACAAATCCAAGTATGCCTCAGCACTGAGGCTCCACAGATTTTAGCCTCAAAAGGATTTGGAACATGCTACCAATAATTTCAGTCAGAAAACATTGTGGAGCCAGCAGTTTTAAGTACTGTGTACAAGGTACACTGGAAGATGGGAAGATTGTAGCAGTTAAGAAACTGAATCACCAGTTCTCAGCAGAATCTGGAAAATGCTTTGATAGGGAAGTCAAGACTCTGAGCCAACTCAGACACAGGAACCTGGATTACAGGTGCTCGGTTACGCTGGGAAAGCAAGAAGCTAAAGGCTTTAGTTTTAGAATACATGGAGAATGGGAACTTGGACAACATTATTTATGGTCAAATGGCGGATGACTGGACATTGTTCACTAGGATTGAATATTTTAGTTTCAGTTGCAAGTGGAGCTTGTCATACCTGCATTCAGGCTATGACTTTCCAATAGTGCACTGCGACTTGAAGCCTTCAAATATTCTTTTGGATAAGAATATGGAAGCACATGTGAGTGACTTTGGGACAGCTAGGATGTTGGGTATTCATCTCCAGGATGGGAGCAGCATATCATCAGCATCATGCATTTGAAGGAACTATTGGTTACATGGCGCCAGGTAATAATTCTTACAACTTCTTGACACACAATTTACTAGATTCTATTTATAATTAGCATGGTAAAATATGTCTCAACAATGTAAACAAGCTTATATGGGCACCAATATATTTTGTCAATGGTGAATGTTTCAAACACATTCCATTTTAGCACCTTTCAGTAGTAACATCAGTTCTGCCAATTGCAATACACACAGCGTGGCAGAACTTTTCCTTTCAATCACAAATACTGATTAATCATTAACTTGTATGTGGAAGAATGGACAAGCCATATAAATGATGCAATGTCTTGACCATATAATCTGAAAAGTATTTTTAAAATGATAATTTCAGCTTTAATCTAGCCAAAAAATGCTAGAGCCAGCTTTAAAATTTTGAATTTCTTGGACATTTTACATGATCCTTATTTAATTTGAGACCTCACTTACATGAAATGTTCCTCTATGAAACAGAGTTTGCATATATGAGGAAAGTGACCACAAAAGTAGATGTATTCAGCTTTGGTGTAATAGTAATGGAGATCATTACAAAAAGAAGGCCTACAAGTCTTACAGGAGCAGATGAATTACCAATGACATTGCATCAAATTGTTCAGAATGCCCTTGCGAATGGCATAAACAAGCTAGTCCAGATTGTGGATCCTAATCTAGCAACTATATGTCTCAAGCAGGATGTAGTAGAGGGGACTTCTTAACTTGGCTTTGTCACCACCTCTCCTGATCCTGAAGATAGACCTGACATGGAGCAAGTCCTCTCTTCTCTTTCAAAGCTTAGTAAGATGGAGTGCATGCATTCACGAGCTTGTTTGGTAAGATTAAATTTGATATGAAAGGCTGAAGTATCATCAAGTTTAATGTGGACACCACCTAATTTCCTCGTTTATTAATGGAACCAGTCCATAACTTAAAATGTATTTATATGATTTAAATAGAACTTACGTAATTCATGCCAGAAATGATCTCTTGAGTATTCCTGCTTTACTAGAGGGATATAGTGGAACTGTCACGTTGAATAAGTTAAAGTTGACTTGCATCATGAAATTGAGAAATATATTCAAGAATACTTCACATTAATTATTAACCGAGGAGCAAAAAGTGCCAATGCATTCTTTAATCTAGTCAGCGAGCAGTGACCAAGTGCCAATACATTCTGTCACTAAAGATTGTCTACAGGAAATGAGTACTTTTGAACACAAATATAAAGAAGTAAAATTGAGGAAACCTCAAAAGAGGCCTTAATAAAGCTACAATCATCCATCATATTTTACCTTAGATATGCATTCTAGAAATCTATTTACTAGAGAGGAAAAAGCAACCTCATCAATTGGTGGATCATTATGCAGAACTCATCAATGGTAGATGGAAATTCTAAGCTTCCAATACCATCAGAAACCTCTGAATGGATAAGAGCAGCTTTGCCTAAAAGCAGATGAGCTAACCTGAATGATTCTCTTTGCTCTCCACTATTTTTATCCAGGAAATGCTCAATCAACCTTCTTCCTCTCCACTTCTTTTTCACTTTTTGGCCCCTTAACCCCAACAATCTTTCCATAAAATGCATCATCACAGCCCAAATCCATTTCCACCCTTTTGGATCCTTCACTTTTACGATCCGATAAACCCAATAGCTGCATCAACAGTTCAATCTCATCAACGCCATTACCATCAGCTTCTATACCAGCTCTTTCCTTGTGAACTTGTGCTGGAGTTTATCTGAGATGGGTTTCTCTCAGGCAAGTGGGAAATGAGATGAATTTGAGAGAAATCAGTGGGGTTTCACTTTCTTTGATGTTTGTGTTGCTGGTGATAGAGTCAGCAGAGGTCTCATCACAGTTGAGGTATAATGGGCTGATCAGTGACTGGGTCGGGGTCTCGACAGCTTCTTGTTGAGATGGGTCGTCAGTTTCAATCTTTTTTTCAATTGTTTGAGAAGAAGAAGTGGAGTGCGGAGAAAGGTCTTTGCATTTTTGCAACAGAAGAATTAAGAATAAAGAGCGCATAATTGCTGAGGAATGACAGTTGAATCAATGGCTTTATGAAGCTTTTGGCAAGAATATTACTGAAGATATTGGTGGGAATTTGTACATGCAATTTCAGGTTGAAATTTGAAATTATGACATGAAATTCAACATGAACGTGATATGTAATTTTATCTTATAATTTAAAATTAAATGAAATTTAAATTTTTAAAAAAGTTTGATTTGAGTTTTAAATTATGATATAATTTTTCAAATGTAAAATTTATTCTACAAGCTTATATTTTATAATTATAAAGTATTATATTGGGCGTAAATGGTTTGTCAATCTTTGTCCGTATTATGTGAAATTATATTGAAGTAGTATATTCTGTCATGTTTAATTTTTACTTTTTATTGAACTAAAGTTCAATTCTTGAGTTAATATTTTTCTTAAGATAGCCTTGTGATAAGTAATTATATTTTATTATGAACTTTTATTTATTTATTAAGATTGTATAACAATTTGAGCAATTTAAATAGTTTTTACAACTTATGAGGTTCTTATGTTCTGACAAAAATACAATTTAAAAATGCCAATTGCATTGTCGAATGAATTTCAGAAACTGTCTCATCTAATATGATTTCATATGGTATTTTCTCGAATAATTAGAATGTTTTTTAAAATTATGAACAAATTAAGAGGATGATGAGGTCTTATTGTGATATTTTGGCCTAAAACTTATTTATGAATTCTTCAAGGGAATTAATTCTTTTTATTTTTCATCTTCTTGAAAAATTTGCTCTCTCAAAATTATTTACTCTGAATAATAAAGAATTAGTTCGGACTTTCTTGAACCCTTTTATAATAAAAGCTTTAATGCATATTTGCCCTTTTATCTTTAATGTGGAGCTCGATTGTATAAATCAATCCTAATCTTTAGGTGTTTGTATAGATTGAGCTATAATTCATTTGTTGAATTAATTTAATGAGTGTTGAAATAACTTATTAAATAATTAATTAGGTCAAAATGAATTTGAGTAATATAACTGGTCGGGTTAAAATATAACTCAATCTAAACAAATTGATTTGGCATATCATTGATTATAATGGCCGTCCATGATGGTAAATTTTTTAAACTTATTAAATATCATTGAATTATGATAATGAGGATGTATACTATGGTAATTAATTACTCCTTTTCTAGTAGCCAGTATTCATCAGACCAACATTAACATTGATAGTTATTTCAAGAAAATAGATTTCAGCTTGCAGCTTATGATTATAAACGAGGTAGCAAAATGATAATTCAAACAAGTAATGTTGATATGATGGAAAATATTTTAAAAAAATATATGAGTTTCTTCTTCTTATTATTTTTATGTTCAGTATATATGTAAAAGATATATTTTAATTTTTTTTATAAATAATTTAAATAAATACTATGAAAGGTGGAAGTTAGGTGGCGTGGGTTTGGGGTGGTGGGGAAGCGGGTTACGGAGGTAAATCTCCTGTTGAAGGATGAGGACAAAATCGGCGAGTATGTCTTTTGTAAGAGTTTGTTTTTCTATTTCATTAAGAGGATAGTTTTTATATTTTTAACTTTTAAACAACTTATTTTTATAAAAATTTTAATCAACCAAAAATAAAATTAAAAATTTAAAACTATTTTCCTCCTTACGAAATACACCCAAGTCTCTTATCTAACGTAAGGTTTTCCAAAATTTAATTTATTTCAATTACGCTCTATCCATACAAGTTCTATCCATCTTTGATTTTTAAACTTTGCTCTCTAAAAACTCAGATAAATTACACAAAGAAATTGTCACCAGATTTTTAACTATATATTTACTTCGGAACTTATAGATTTATTAAAAAACTTTGAATTAGAAAAATTATATGTGGTGTTGTCTTCTTCTTTTTTTTTTCTTTTGGGAATACGGAGAGAGATTAGGTCAAGTTGGATAACTTGGATTACAATCCATTATATTTTCGTTTAACCCCTTTTGGTTCACCATAAGACGCTCAACTTCAGCCTATTTGTCATCCTATTACAAACCTATGATACTGGTTTAAGAATTTGAAACTCTATTTGATTATCATGAATATGAAGATAGTACGTTTTCCTCCTCCTTTGTTGGTATATCTTCTAAGATAATTTTCAACTAAAAAAATAAAAAAAAACACTATAAATTAAAATTTTCAAAAATTAATAATATTATTTTAATTTTTTATATGATTCTTTTAGCAATAAATTATTTTAATACAAGAAGTTGTGTTGGACTAATTTGCCCTTTAATGGTAACACAAAAACCTTCTATTCTGCTCCATCAGAATTATAATTTATGTATATAACTGAATAAATTTTGTATAAAGTTCATATTTGTTTATGAAAATTTAATACAACAACAACATTGTGTACAACTTTTATATAATATTCACACAAAATTTAATACTATTAGAGACAATATACAAAAACTTAAAATACAATTTTCATACAACTCAACATACGACTATAATAAAACTTTAATATAAATTTGATACAATTCGACTATAACTTCAACTACTATGAATTAGGATTGAAATTCAGTCCAAACTAGTTCAAATCTTACCCAAGAAGTAGTCCCCAAATTTAGCTTCAACCTCCCTCGACATTTGGGTTCTTTTGAGATATCATGACTCGAAATGGTCATTTTATGACATAGTTTGAGGTCTAACTATCAAATATGACAATAATTTGGGTAATTACCAAATACAGTGAGAATTTTTAAAATTCTCTTTATATCAATAATAATCAGTTTCTAAAATTCGCTCTATGAACTCGAACCCGTTCATTTGACGCTCCTCAAATTTTTAATATACCTTCCAATTAAAATTGCTTGAAGATTATTCTCTGCTATGCTTGTTTATTTTCCTGTTCAACTCCAAACTAATGGTATCTAGTTGCATTTCTATGTTAGTTCTAGTAGCTTCATGAATCCTAATTTAAGCAGGATCCAGTCAATTATTAGGTTTTGATGACTTATAACATGAGACTAGTTGACTTCAGAACAAGTTATAATTAGTCTAATTTGTTTTTGTCAAATAGAAACTTAGTATTTGTTTGTCATACTGCCACATTCATCTCATAGAGGTCAGATTAAAATTTTATTGTACATTTATTGAAGCATATGTATGCCAAGTTGCCATTAAACAAGTAAATTTGTGTCGCTGTTTGTCTCTCTTTGACCTAATGTTCAAAAACACAAAAATTAAATGACAAATGATAAAAATAGATTAAACATATTAGTATTATTTATTTCATATAGGTTAGGAGCTCAAGCAAACTTGTATGCCAAGTTAACATCTTTTGTAGGATATATTGTCATGTTTCTGAGAATATCCTCCTATAGATTTCATTTTGAACAACAGATAAAAGTACCATATTATTCAATTGATTAGGAAAAGACCACTGCTGAACGTCGTCTTTCAACTTGATCTACTTTTGGAAGGAATCGCTAACTCATATAGCCTACAGAAATACTTAGTTATAGTGTATTGGCACTTTATTACGTACATAGTTTACCTACCAAATTTAGTTGTATCAAAGTGAAATTGCCCCTTTCCTCACAATTCCATGCAGCTTGTCTAACTCTGTTGTTTTCTCTAGCAACTACTTCCCCTCTCAAGAAAGAAATAATTGAAATGAACTTCTAAAATATTTTTGCTCCATATTCCTTCTAGATAAGAAAAAAAAAGGGTTTGACTTGATGTAATGTGAATGCTCAATTTTCTAAGAGTAGGATTAGTTCTTATGGTCTTTTCAAGTGTGGGAGAAAAAGGTATCTTGTTCTTTAGGGTGGGGCATCCTAGATTAGAATTTAGAATACAAGCCATTTTTTACTTAGTTTTGATGACTAGTTGACTTCTTCAGCCAAAACAGTGAACAAAGATGCTTTAATAAATGTTTTAACTCTTCATTTTCAGCTTAAGTTTTATCAGAGAGTGAATCTTCTTTCTTTTGCTAATGATGTCAAAGACAGTTGTATATGCATTAGCCATATTTTTCTAGTACCTTTTATAGCTCTGTCCTCCGGGCAAACTCAAGCTTGGAAGTTGAAGTTGCTCATGAAAGCTTTCAAGAATTCAGTCTCTGATGACCTTTTGGTGCACTTGTGGATTGGACTACAGTGGAAATCACCATTGCAACTGGTCACAGATCACATGTGATCCTTCTTCAAACCATGTCATCGACATTTCGCTTATAGGGACAGAGCTCAAAGGCAAAATTTCTCCGTTTCTAGGAAACCTTTCCAAACTCCAGGTTCTTGATCTAACTTTGAATTCATTTACTGGAAATATCCCAGCCAAGCTGGGCATTGCCTGAGCTGGTTCAACTCATTCTTCATCAAAACTCTCTTTCTGGTGAAATTCCGCCCGAGCTTGGAAATCTCAAAACCTGCAATTATTATATTTTTGGAAATAACATTCTGAATGGGAGAATGCCTGAGAGTATACGAGCTGCTAAATTGTTGTTTGTGAACCTCACCAACAACAGTCTCACAGGCAAATTACCGTCTCAAATTGGTAATTTGGCTAATCTTCAATTGTTTGTAGCTTATAACAACAATTTGGTTGATTTTATTCCTACCTCCATTGGAAGGCTGACGGCTCTCATACCCTTGATCTGAGCGAAAACCAGTTATCTGGACCTATACCGCAGAAATTGGCAACTTGTCAAGTTTAGAAATTCTTCAGTTACATCACAACTTTCTTTCTGGGAAAATCCCATCTGAACTTGGCCTCTGTATCAATCTTGTTACCTTGGACATGTATAATAACCAATTCACTGGAAGCATACCTCCTGAGCAGAAATTTGAAAACTTGCAAGGCTCCAGATTGTATTACAATCAGTTGAACTCCAGTATACCTGCCTCATTGTTCCACCTAAAGTCATTAACTCATTTAGGACTCTCACATAATGAGCTAACTGAGTAAGAATTCCTCCCCAGTTGGGATCTTTAATGTCACTACAAAAATTGTACTCTCCACTCCAAATAGGTTGTCTGGGAGATTCCGTAACTGTAAACCTAGCAAACCTGACATGTGTTGTCCTTGAGCTTTAATTTATTGACGGATCACTTCATGGAACTTGGGTTACTCTATAATCTGAAGAATCTAACTGCAAGTAATAACCTCCTAGAAGGATCAATTCCATCTAGCATAACAAATTGTTCACATCTTCTTGTTTTAACCCTCTCTTTTAATAGAATAACAGGTAAAATACCAAGTGGGTTGGGGCAGTTGTCAATCTTACATTTTTACTTTGGCATCAAACAAAATGTTGGGGGAGATTCCTGATGATCTCTTCAACTGCTCAATGCTTGGTGTAGATCTGAGTAATAATTTTGCTTGGGAAACTCAAAACCAATGATTTGGCAGACTCTCTAAACTTGAGTTCTAAGAGTCCATATTAATTCATTTCTTGGGTCAATCCACCAGAGATTATTAAACTGAGTGAATTGGTAGATTTAGTACTTCACAAAGAACAACTATCAGGTGTGATACCACCAGAAGTTTCAAAACTTTCAAACCTCCAGGGCCTGTCGCTGTCTGACAACAAGCTGGAAGGTGAACTTCCTGTGCAACTTTTGACTTAAACATCTCTATAAACTCCTGTTGAACAATATTTCCTCGGTCAATTACAACCATATGTCAAACTAGAATCACTTTCGCTCATGGACCTGAGTGGAAATAAGCTTAATAATTTACAATCCCAGAGAGCATGGCGAGCCTCCGCAGACTGATGAGCTTAGATCTCTCACACAACCTTCTTACCGGAACTCTTCCTAGAGCAGTACTTGCCAGCATGAGAAGTATGCAGTTTTACTTGAACTTTTCCAGCAACTTGTTGGATGGAGAGATCCCAGATGAGATAGTGAGCCCAAAATGGTTCAAGAGATTATTATGTCAAACAACAATCTATCAGGCAGCATTCCCAGATCCCTAGGACGCTGCAAAAACTTATTCTCACTGGACCTATCAGGAAACATGCTGTCTGGTCCTGCTCAGGAATAATTATCACCAAATTAAGTGAGCTTGTGTTCTTGAACCTCTCACGGAACAGATTAGAAGGCAAACTTCCTGAAATGGAAGGATTATCACATCTTCGCTCTCTTGATCTTTCACAAAACAAGTTCAAGGGAATCATTTGAAGATTTGCCAATATGCCTGCATTGAAATATCTCAACCTTTCTTTCAACCTATTTTGAAGGTCACATTCCAAAGGTGTATTCAACAATATAAGGTCGGAGGATTTACTGGGAAATCCATCTCTATAATGGAACAAAGTTTCTCAGGCCATGCAACATAAAAAGACCGAAAAAGTTCTCATGGTTTTCCAAAGAAAACCCGGACATACTTGCAGCACTTGGATCTGTTTTGTCTCATTCTTCTTGTCTTGGGAATATTTTTATTTTGTCGGTACATGAAGAAGAAGAAAAAAGTGAATGACACGGAGGATACAGATCCAAAGTATACCTCAGCACTGAGCCTCAGAGATTTACCAAAAAGTTTGGAACATGCTTACCAATAATTTCAGTCCAGGAAAACATTATTGGAGCCAGCAGTTTAAATTACTGTGTACAAAGGTACACTGGAGATGGAAAGATTGGCAGTTAAGAAACTGAATCACCAGTTCTCAGCAGAATCTGGTAAATGCTTTGATAGGGAAGTCAAGACTCTGAGCCAACTCAGACATAGGAACCTGGTTAAGGTGCTTGGTTACGCTTGGGAAAGCAAGAAGCTAAAGGCTTTAGTTTTAGAATACATGGAGAATGGGAACTTGGACAGTATTATTTATGGTCAAATGGTGGATGACTGGACATTGTCCAATAGGATTGATATTTTAGTTTCAGTTGCAAGTGCAGGATTGTCATATACCTGCATTCAGGCTATGATTTTCCAATAGTGCACTGCGACTTGGAAACTAAAATATTCTTCTGGATAAAAATATGGAAGCACATGTGAGTGACTTTGGGACAGCTAGGATATTGGGTATTTATCTCCAGGATGGGAGCAGCATATCATCAGCATCCGCATTTGAAGGAACTATTGGTTACATGGCGCCAGGTAATAATTCTTACAACTTCATGACCCACACTTCACTAGATTCTACGTTACAAATAACATGAATAAAAGATTTCTACAATGTAAACGAGTTTGGATGGGTACCACAAACCATATTTTGGTCCATGGTGAATGTTTCAAATACATTCCATTTAGCATCATTTTGTAATAACATCACTTCTGTCAATCACAATACACAGCGTAGCAGAAATTTTTTTCCTTTCAATGAACAAAATCCTGATTAATTTGTATGTGGATAGATGGACAAACACATATATTATGCAATGTCTGAACATATAATCTGAAAAGTATATTTTTAAATGATATTTCAACTTTAAAATTTTGAATTTCGGACATGATTTTCATGCTCCTTGTTTAGTGAGACCTAACACATGAAATATTCCTCTATGAAACAGAGTTTGCATATGAGGAAATTGACCACAAAAAGTAGATGTATTCAGCTTTGGTGTAATTGTAATGGAGATCATTACAAAAACAAGGCCAACAGGTATTACTAGATGAATTACCAATGACTTTGGATCAAATTGTTCAGAATGCCCTTGCGAATGGCATAAACAAGCTAGTCCAGATTGTGGATCCTAATTTAACTATGTCTTCAAGAAACAGGAGGTAGTAGAGGGACTTAACTTGGCTTTGTCCTGCACCTGCCTGATCCTGAAGACAGACCTAACATGGAACAAGTTCTGTCTTCTCTTGCAAAGCTACGTAAGATGGAGTGTATGCATTAATTACTTGTTTGGTAAATGATTAAATTTGCTGTAGAAGAATCTGGAGTATCATCAAACTTAATGCTTGAGCCACAAATTTCCCATGGTAGCTAAGGGAACTAGTCCATAAAACCATATTTACGATTTAAATAGAAGTTACATATTTCAAGCCATAAATGATCTCTCGAGTGTTCCTGCTTTACTAGAGGCATATGTCACGTTAGATTAAGTTAAAGTTGACTTGCATCATGAACTTGAACAACATATTCAAGAATGCTTCACATTAATTACAGGGAGCAAAAACTAGATCTTTACGAAGTACTCCAGTGACATGTAATCGAGTCAGCAAGCAGTTGAATGCTAGACCAAAGTGCCAATGCATTCTGTCAGTAAGGTGTCTACAGGAAATGAATATACTTTGCAGAACACAAATATATAGAAGTGAAATTAAGAAAAGCTCAAAAAGAGGCCTTAATAAGACTGATCATCCATCATATGCATTCTAGAAATTTATTCATTAGAGAGGGAAAAAGCAACCTCATCAATTGGTGGATCATGCTTCTGAGAACTCATCAATGGTGAGGCAAAAGCTTCCAATACCATCAGAAACCTCTGAATAGGATCTCAAGTGTTTTTGGTAAGCTTTGCCGCCATTATTACGATCTCTTTATTCTGTTAAAATGCTATTGTAATTGATATGCCTTTTTGCTGTCCAATCCCTTTGTGCTGAAATAATATTTTAGGGTTGAGCTATCTTTTATTTGATTGCGGTATCTTGATTTATTTCTTCAGATTCTCTTCTATGCCAGCCTTTGTACTTCATACTGATAAGCGCAAAAGAAATATTTGAAAGGAGAAAAAGGGCATGTGAAACATAGCAACATAGGTACAACATTGAGAATAAGGACAGGTTGATTTCTCAAATGGTGTTCATTTCATTAATAATTTATTATCTCGGCCTTCTTCTTGATTTCAAATTGAGTGACCATCCTAAGGAAGACCAAATTGCATCCAAATTTCTCTAGTCTCCATTTCATTGTGGTGGACTGATATTGCCCTAGAGCTACTTTAGAGTTTAGATACAGTAAGAAATATGACTGGGCTGGCATGGCACCAGGTCGTTATCCTTGAACTCGAATATCTGTTCAACTGGCAGATCACAATTTGATAGCATTGACATTTCATGCCCATTTGACAAAGTCCAATACCACTAGGAACTAACCACGACTCTGTTTTTTAGATACATTATGCTCGAAAAATTTGTGCGATTTCAGATTTCCCAATCAGGGTGCCGCGTATGGTGGTGGATTTTTGAAACATTTACTTGGCCATAATATATAGTAAATCATATAGAGCACTGTTATAGTTCACATGTTTCTGTGTACCTAGGCGTAGGACCACTTGTATGAAAGGGGAAGAATACGCCTGCTACTAAAAGTAAATTAACGACGGATAAATTTTGTAGTTAAACAACTCTGAACAATTTAGCAATGGGTAGCGACAAGTTCATAGATAATTTTAGCTTTTTTTAAAATAGAACCATTAAAATGAATTAACTAAACAGTTCATTTTTCCCTTTCTATTTCACACTAAGAAAGGGACAAATTCGGACTGTAATTACTTGAAAATTCCTGTAACAGTGGTGGTGCCTTTTACCCTGCTGGAAGAAAAATATCCTAAGAATTACCCAATGGAGAAAAGTAGAAGATACCTTACTGCAAGCTCGACAAAACACATGACAGAGAGCAATCTTTGTAGCCACACAACATTTGTTTGGTCCCCCCTAGTAAGAATCTTGGAAGATTATTGGATTTGTGATTTGCCAAGTGGGAAGGAAGAGTAATCTTGATATCCAATGAGATAATAGGTATAGATATCACTAGATAAGGACTCTTCTCCACTTACTTACTATATATAATGAAGCTCCAATAACTTCAGCTCATGACAATAACTTTGACATATCAAACTAGCAACCCCCTCACTTTCCTCTTTATAAACCATGGCAGCTGCTACAATGGCTCTTTCTTCCCCTTCTTTTGCTGGACAGGCAGTGAAACTCTCACCCTCTGCCTCAGAAATCTCTGGAAATGGAAGGATCTCCATGAGAAAGACTGTTGCCAAGCCTGTCTCATCTGGCAGCCCATGGTACGGCCCAGATCGTGTTAAGTACTTGGGCCCATTCTCTGGTGAGCCCCCAAGCTACTTGACCGGTGAATTCCCTGGTGATTACGGGTGGGACACTGCTGGACTTTCAGCAGACCCAGAAACCTTTGCCAAGAACCGTGAACTCGAGGTGATCCACTGCAGATGGGCTATGCTTGGTGCTCTTGGATGTGTCTTCCCCGAGCTCTTGGCCCGTAACGGTGTCAAGTTTGGTGAACTGTGTGGTTCCAGGCTGGATCACAAATCTTTGGCAATTGGACTTGACTACTTGGGTAACCCAAGCTTGGTTCATGCACAGAGCATGTCTTGGCCATCTGGGCACCAAGTTGTGTTGATGGGAGCCGTTGAGTTACCGTATTGCTGGTGGACCTCTTGGTGAGGTTGTTGACCTCTACCCTGGTGGCTTCGACCCATTAGGCCTTGCCGAAGACCCGGGCATTTGCTGAGCTCAAGGTAAAGGAGATTAGAACGGCAGACTTGCTATGTTCTCTATGTTCGGATTCTTTGTTCAAGCCATTGTTACCGGAAAGGGTCCATTGGAGAACCTTGCTGACCACCTTGCAGACCCCGTTAACAACAACGCTTGGGCTTACGCCACAAACTTTGTCCCTGGAAAATGAAAATCATAATAGAAGTTTTAAATTTATATTGTTTGATGGCCTTGTAAAGTGGTTGTGACAATAGAATGGATTTTTTTTTAATATTCCAGTGATTGTGTAATTCTGAGTTGGATTTTCCAAATCCATGAATCAAAAATATTTCCACTTTCATACCAAAGGGAAAGAAGAGAACAGAGTGGAAAAAAGACTAGAATACCTATGAGATGTGGTAACTTGAAAAAGAGAACAGAGTGGAAAAAGACTGAAGATACCTATGAGATGTGGTAACTAGGAAAACACAAAGCTGTTATAGCTTAAAAACTTGAATTTTCGGACTAGACACCAGAGGAACTTATATGAATTCAATGAATTCTCAAACAATATAAGATAGTTTAAAGTAATGTTGAACAACATCATGTTATTACATGATTCATCATTTTCCTGTCGAAAAGTGAAAGGAAATAATATCATTTCACTACTAGAACATTGACATTTCAATGAAAGGAAGACTAATATGTTTTTGTGGTCTCTAGACATAGTAAGTAACATATATAAGTTTCAGGTCCTTATATTATGTGTCCTTAATAGAATTAGCAGCTTTGAACAAATTCATAAATTTCTTGTACAATTCCTCCTTCCTCACATCTGGTAGTATATCTTTAGATTAAAAGCATCTCTAACAGATCCTTCCAAACATGGCACATATGTAGTAATGACATACTTATATAGTTGTAGAAGACCCAAGTAAAGCTATGCATGACACTTATTGGCAACAAATTTAAGTTCTATGCACGAATGATACAAAAAAATATTTATACAATCAGATTAGTTATTTAAGTAATTATAGGTGAATCATTTGATAAACATTAATTGGTAGTCCGGAAAATAATGGGAACTGACTGCTATGACATATTTAAAATCAATGATAGTATAAAAGCATCTTAAATCCTATTTGTAATTCTATTTCTCTTAAAGTATATTGTGATGCTGATGAATTAATATTCCAACAAGTTAAAATCCATGCTCACGTACTTCTGAACAAGCTCTTTCCAAGTCTAACCATATATTGCTCATGTAGTAGTTTAAGTGTGTGCGCAAACATATATATATATATATGGTGAAACGCTAAACCATATAAAGTTCTACATTGAATGAGCTACAGTGGTGGTAGATAAAATCTGGAGAAATTCCCAATGGATAATGATAAGAGATGTCATATTATAGCTCAACAAATCACAGCACAGAGTTCAATCCTTGTAGCCACACATAGAGAGGACAATATTGGATGGTCCCTTTAGTAAACATCTTGCTAAATAGATGGATTGTGGAGGTGCCAAGTGTGCATTAATTGCTACACATGGGATCTTGATACCCAATGAGCTCAAAGATATAGATATCACTAGATAAGGACTCTTTCCCTCTTACTCCCTATATATGGAATTAATCCTTGTAACTACATCTCATCACAACCAACTTCAACAATATTTCAAATGCATCAAACACTCACTTTTCTCTTGATAAACCATGGCAGCCTCTACAATGGCTCTTTCTTCCCCTTCCTTTGCCGGACAGGCAGTGAAACTCTCACCCTCTGCCTCAGAAATCACTGGAAATGGAAGGATCTCCATGAGAAAGGCTGTCGCCAAGCCTGCCTCATCTAGCAGCCCGTGGTATGGCCCAGACCGTGTTAAGTACTTGGGCCCATTCTCTGGTGAGCCCCCAAGCTACTTGACTGGTGAATTCCCTGGTGACTACGGGTGGGACACTGCTGGACTTTCAGCAGACCCAGAAACCTTTGCCAAGAACCGTGAACTCGAGGTGATCCACTGCAGATGGGCTATGCTTGGTGCTCTTGGATGTGTCTTTCCAGAGCTCTTGGCCCGTAATGGTGTCCAAGTTTGGTGAGCTGTAGGTTCAAAGCTGGATCCCAGATCTTCAGTGAAGGTGGACTTGACTGCTGGGAAACCCAAGCTTGGTCCATGCACAGAGCATCTTGGCCATCTGGGCTTGCCAAGTTGTGTTGATGGGAACCGTTGAGGATACCGTATTGCTGGTGGGCCTCTTGGTGAGGTTGTCGATCCTCTACCCCAGTGGCAACTACGACCCATTAGGCCTTTGAAGACCCGAAGGCATTTGCTGAGCTCAAGGTAAAGGAGATTAAGAATGGCAGACTAGCTATGTTCTCTATGTTCGGATTCTTTGTTCAGGCAATTGTGACCGGAAAGGGTCCATTGGAGAACCTTGCTGACCACCTTACCTGAACCCAGTTAACCTTCAATGCTTGGGCTATGCCACAAACTTTGTTCCTGGAAAATGAATATCATAAAACGTTCTCAAAATTTCATTGTTTGATGGCCTTGTAAAGTTGTTATGAGTTTATTTGACAATAGAATGGATTTGTTTTGATATTCCAATGGTGTAGTTATGAGTTTCATTTTCCAATGGCATGAATCAAATACTGCCGTTCATGTCAAAGGGAAAAGAAAAATAACAGAGAAAAAATAAAAAAACCAAGGCATTTGGGATCTTATAAAAACTTATATCTTGAATATACAGGATGAACTTATGATTCAATTAATTCCTCAAAACAAACCACTCTAACTTTAGCGCTTGAAGTTAATTTGACTTTTTATATGACATTTTAAAGTATCAAATTAAAAGATATTTTGCATATTTTTAATTTTTAGACCACAGATTAGTTTAACTCTTTCTTAAATTTTGTAAGTCAAAGCAGACAATGAGTGAAACAGAGGAAGTCATATAATATAAATGAGTTTCCAGGTCATTATACTTAAGTGTCCTTAACTTAATTAGCATCTTTAATTTAGACAAATTCATAAGTTTCTTGTATAGTCCTCCCTTCCTTACATGGTACATGCATGTGGTACTATCTTTAGAGTAAAGCATCTCTGTGTGACGGCTAATTTAACAGAGGCAGACATCCTTCCAAGCATGGCACATAGTAATGACCAGGCTAAAAAGGACATAGAAAAGTGGAAGAAACAAGTAAGATATACATGGATGACACTTATTAGAAAAGGAAATTGAAGTATTTTACATGATGCCACTTAGTTGGCCTGTGCACCCTTTTTTAATGGATTTTGCCTATTTCTCTCTATTTAGATAGGATATTGCCTCTAGGCACTTCATTTGTACACAAAGCAGATACATCCCGTTAGCGAGAGAGAGAGAGAAAGAGAGGAGGGGCGTATGCAAGTGTGATTGAGTTAAATCGTGATAAAGCACAACTGTTTTACGAAGAGATACTTCTTGCTAATATCCCTCATCTATTATATCGCAAATTGAACTCAAGTTTTCTATTTTGGTGTGTACCTGTGTGTCTATGGTAAGAAATTGAGCAGTTGCCAGAATAGGAAGTGAGTGACATTAGCAGCTATTACAAGTTTTGTACCGTTGGTCCATCTTCCAGAACTACAGGATAATTGCCAAACATAATACATTCTCGAATTCTTAAAAGGAGCACCATTGGCGGTTTTTGCTCTTATATATCATTAGAACTTTGAATTAGGAAGCGCATCAGTGGAGGAAGAGTGTTCTTTGAGCCAAAGTTCAAACAAGGGCCCTTCCTCTCCCCTGACGCACTAAAAGGAGAAAAAGGCTGATTACTACGTCGATTTTAAGATGAGCTCTATTACCTTGCGCTTTAACCTTGACTTTTAAATTGACGATACCACTACGAGCTAAATAAATACGAGTTATTTAAACACTCATACTAAGGATGTGGATTAGAGAGGAATTACAAAATAGGGATGATGAAAATGCTTACTACCTGTCTTGCATTGCCTTTAATGCCATAGTTGGTCCCTCTGACAAGGTAAATGGACATGGCTTGCATACTTTGTTAAGTATATTGCTTCCTCTGTAGCTGTATCATCATCTCCAGTAACAGCAAGGACCTGACCCTTGAAAAGTGGTGATGCTCTGTCGTGTACATGCACTAATACCTCTACTCTAAAATTCATCTTCATAAGGTAATCACAGCTTTTTAGCTCTGGCTCCCGTTGCTACCATAAGACATGGCACTTTCTGAATTTAAAAAGTCAGTAGTAATCCTTTATCTCGGACTTGATATGACAATGACATACGGACTTGATATGACAATGACACACAGGCTGGACCCCAGGCTAAATTTAAAGATCTAATGAATAGTTAAAAAGAAGGACATCCATAGGGACTATTGAATGCATCTCTAAGAAATGCGAGAGCAAATGGAGATATTAATATCCCTTTTCAGGAAAGAGGCTATCAGAGGAAAACTAATACTGTGATGTTGTGATACTTTATAGAACAACATAAGTTTGTTAGAATATCGGAAAAGTAATTAACTTCTTACAGATCAGAAATATCTAAGAAGCTTGTATGGTTGCTAGTGGGATTTGGGAACCAAAACTAAGTTGTTTTTCTTCTCCCATGCCAAAGTTACTGAGTGCACTATTAAGCAATCCATAGCCACCAAGGAGATGGATCAGTGAGATCAGAAAATGATTATGCACTTTAGCTTGTTACTTATGTTTGCCAAAAATATCAGCAACATACATACTAAATGATCAGAATCTCATCAAAATTATCAGCAAAGGGTATCAATGTTACTGACTTAAATGGTAATCTCACAAAAAGATCAAATAGCTTAGGGAGTAGAAACATGGGCGAGGAACAGTGTCTTTCAGCTGAAGGGCTCCATTCTTTCCAGTGCATTAAATCAGGACCACTTAGAACTAAATTTCCCAAAGATGGTTAGGCCAACTAATTGCCTCAAGTTTAAAAAATATCTAAATCTGAATCTATCCTACTATTTCACAGTCAAAATTTTAATCAATCCAAACATGCCCCCTTAAACTCTCCTTCTTTCCACTTTCCCCATTTACCCCGATCCAAATGGTTGCAAAAGCTACCAAACATGATCAACAGCAAAGTCTCCTTTAGCATTTTATGACATTCCCAAGTATAGTTGAGGAAACCCTCTTCTAATTTATACATATAAGATCAAGAAAAATCCTAAAATCATTTTGCTTACCGTGTGTAAAAGGTACAGATTTTAACACCAACAAAGATCATTTATAGTACAATATAATCAAACACAAGAATTGAGTAACAGTAGTACCATATAGATCAACAACACACTGGAAAAAGCCATCAAAAACCAATAAGATCTAACCTTATACACCAATAATCACTACAATTTCAACAAAATACAGAACAAGGGAAAATCAGTTCAATATGCAAGAAAGGAAAGAAGAGCTCAAATTCTTATCAATCAAGCAAAGGGTTGGGAAAAACAATCAGCATTTCCAGACTTTCAAGCTTCAAATGGCAACTCCCAGGTGATTAAACAGAGGAAAAAGAAGAAAAAGGTTTCTTTTAAGTTAATAGCAGTGGTGGAGCTGAGAGAGAGGAAATGGTGGAGCAGTTTTATAAACAGAATTTGGAACAGGGAGGAGACTTTCTCCCTAGTAACCAATACGATGTGGCTTTTTAAACGTAGTCTCAATTAGTTTTTATACTCAGGCTTTCAAGGAAGTCGTAATTATTTTTTGTTTCCAAATTTTTTATACTTCGCTGACAATTCCGCGTCTTAATTTTTATACTTCATCGTAATTTTCTACAAAAAGTCTTGTTCAATTCTTTTCAGTCTTTGCTGAAACTTTCTGATAAATCTTTATACTTACATGAGAAAAATTCCAACGAAGTCCGTCAACACTACAAAATAAAATACCTTCTTGTTCAATCTGATTTCAAAAATCATCACGGAAGAATTTCTCAGATAAATCCCTCGTTCCTAAAAATGGAAGCTCACCGGCGGGAGGAAGCGGGCGGTGCGTGGGAATATTTCAGGAGCTAATGTGGACGATGTACTGTAACGGAGGAAGTGCGGGTACACTCTGTCGAGAGGATGTACGGATTCCGACTGGCATGTGCTTAGTACGTGCAGGGCGAGTTCGTCGGCGCCGTAGTGATTCCGGTGGTGGACGACGGCCGTAAAATTAGCGCGGCGGAAGGTGAGTTGCTGTATATGAGAGCTAAATTCTAACGAGTCCTGGAAGTCGCTGACTTTTCACATGATGAATCCGGATGGTAACGGTTGATGTAGCATCCAACTTCGCTATTGTCAATCATTTACAGAGAAATGTGGATTTTCGCTAAAGTAGTGTTTTTTGTGCGTGATAACCAGACCTGCTTTGATACTTGTTCAATAATTTAGGCTAAACGGGGCTTAATACTAAACTCTGAAACTGATCTGGAATGGAGTATTAAATAAGAGGTCGTTGAATAATCAACTTCATGTCAATCAGGGCTTAATACTAAACTCTGAAACTGATCTGGAATGGAGTATTAAATAAGAGGTCGTTGAATAATCAACTTCATGTCAATCACTTCTCTTAGAAAAATATGTGGATTTTAGCTCTAAAAGTGAGTTTACTCTGATAATTGATATAATATAAAGTAGTGCTTGGTTCAAATTTCAAGAAAGATAAAAGAACACCAAGGGTTGTTTGGTTCTTGTATAAGACTCAACGTTATTTATGTATTAATTTTATATCATGTTTGATTTTCATTATTGAATAAAAAGTTATTCATGTATTAATTTTATATCATGTTTGGTTGGTAGATTTCAAATGTTGTATAAAAGTTATCATGTATTAATTTTATGCGGTGTTTGGTTGTGTTTTAGTAATTCTCCGTAACTAATACTTACATAACTTAGTTAGTATTGTAATGAAATAGGCTGAATAGCTATCCCGACTTTTGAAATGAAGTTTAGTGGACTGGTGTAAGTTAATTTCAGGCTAAACATGTTTAAAATTTGTGGCTTCATGCAGATGCCATTGTCCTCGGCAAATGAGGAGCTTGCAGCCTAGCTTTGTGGGAAAAGGCGGGTGATTACCCTCAACAAGAAGATTTGGCCTACCTCAACATCATGCATGTACCTATTCTCTCTTTTTGTTTCTTATCTCTTCATGTTTATGTGGAAATGCTAATCCTGTTTCAATTCTCTTTTCTATAAGCTTCTTGGCAGTTTAACTTCAGCAGATGAGCAGGAACCTATATCAAACCTTTCTCATTCCTTATTCCATGTTGTATCAGTTAAAAGTGCTATTTGTTGGGTTGAAAAGAAAATGAAGGTTCTTTTATCCTCAAATACTTTGGTTTTAACAGGATTTGTGCATAAATGTACAAAGCTATTTAATTAATGAGGCTTGTGGTTTCATGGCTTTGTATTATATTTTTATATATCAGATGCAGCAACGTAACGGTTATCCTTGTGCACTTTATCACTGTTATCAGTTGTAATGAGTACTTCTACAACTTTATGTTAGTATTCTCAGAGTGGTTTCATCAACTAGAAATGTAATTATCAAGTACATTTTTGGGAACTATTTGATTCCCACTTAGTGAAAAACAAATGTCGACCAAATTAAAAAAAAGAGTGACAATTTGAGCTGATGATTAGTATAAATTATTTCATTCTGCTGATATGTGATCGAGCAACTTTATTATTGGGATAGGATTCTATAGGATCTCTCCCTTCAAAATCGGACGTGAAAGTTTGGTATTAGTTTATATGCTCAATCAATATTTCTCTCTTTTTTAACAAAAAAAAATCAAATCTGGCTTTGCTACCCATTTATTATAATCACCAAAGTCTGAAACACAAGATAGAAAAAGAAAACAAATTAATAATTTTTTGATGAAAATAATATTTTTTATAGAAAAGTTAATATATAGATTAAAAATAAAAATATTGTTTTTGATTTTTTTAAAGTTAAAATAAAACAAAAAAAATAAACAATAATAACACCCAAAAATACTGTTCTATATTTTTAAAAATCTCAACTAGGAAGGAAGAAGAATAACTATTTTTTTAAACTTGAGGGTGTTTGAACTTAAAAGTAAGTTAAGGAGTAAATGATGTACCCTTGTATGATACTAATAGGTAGAAAGGGAGCAGATAATATGCTCTAAGCTAGACCATACTCAAGCATAAGAAAGAGAAAATCATCTGACTACCTACGAACTTTCTGTTAATGCTCGACGTCATATTCTTCCTATTTAATTATGATCATATTTTTTTATGAGTTAGAAGATGAGTTGAAGATGAGTCATGTCTAATTGTTTCACTCCGATCTTTTCTCGATTTGCAGCATGCCGTCTTAAATCTATCATTGTCAACCTCTCACACTTCCTCCTTTGTGCTCCTCCTTTTATATGTTCGAAATATCTCAAAATCGCAAAAATCGTAAATTCTCATTTATATGAAAAATGGTGATGCCGATCTAATAAAATGGTATAACGCTCGTCACCAGGCCTTGTAGAGTGCACTACGGCTAAAATTTGGATCGAATGGAGACGACGATCAAATCTCGAAAGTCGTGGGCTAACATACACCAAAATTGCAAAACATAAATTCATTTATGCAAAATGAGTGATGCCGATCCTTATAAAGTGTTAGGGAGCTCCTCGGCGGGCCTTGTACTCTGCACACGGTCAAGAGGGCCCCAGGACCCGAACGGAGATGGTCAATCAAATCTGAAAAATAAACCCAGGCTAATACACATGTCATGAAAATCGTAAATTCTCATTTTATAGAAAAATGGTGATGCCGATAAAACCAATGAGATGAGACTCGTCACCCCGGGATTTATAGGTTGCGCACGGCCAAAATTTGGGGCGGCAGTAGATCAAATCTTGAGAAATCGTGGGCTAACATACACCAAAATCGCTGAAAATTGTAAATTCTTATTTATACGAAAAATGGTGATGCCGATCAAATAAAGAGATGAGGGCTCGTCACGGTCTTTGTAAATTCTTGCATACTGACCAAAATTTGGGGGTAAACGAAGACGGTCAATCACATCTCATCCCAGTGGGCTAACATATACCAAAAGCTACTTGTCGTAAATTTTCATTTATGCGAAAAATAGTGATGCCCGATCAAATAAAGTGATAGGGTGCCGATTACCAGGGGTTTGTAGACCGCACATAGCTAAAATTTGGGGCCTAATGAGACAGTCAATCAAATCTCGAGAAATGCATGGCTAACACACAGAAAATGTGAAAATAATAAATTTTTATTTATGCAAAAAATGGTGATGCCGATCAAATAAAGTGATAGGGAGCTTTCGTCCACGGGCTTGTAGGCGCAGCACTGACTAAATTTGGGGCCGAAAAGAGACATTGGAATTAAATCTCATCGTGAGCTAACACTGCCGATTGCGAAAATCATAAATTCTCATTTATGCGAAAAATGGATTATGCCAATCATATAAAGTGATAGGAGTTCCCTCGGCGAGGCCTTGTACGGCTGCGCACATTCAAAATTTGGGACCGAACGGAGACGGCCAATCAAATTTAAGAAATCGGTGGGCTAATACACAGAAAATGAAGAAAATCGTAAATTCTCATTTATATGAAAAACGGTGATACCGATAAAATAAAGCGATAGGCGCTCGTCACCAAGGTTTATAGGTACATACTGACAAAATTTAGAGGACGGTCAGTCAAATCTTGAGAAATCCGTGGGCTAACATACACCAAAATCGCGAAAATTGTAAATTCTCATTTATCGAAAAATGGTGATTCCGAATCAAATAAAAAGCGATAGAGAGCTAAGTCACCGAGGCCTTGTAGGTTGCGCACAACCAAAATTTAGGGCTGAACGGAGGCAGTCAATCAAATCTCGAGAAAAATTCGTGGGCTAACATATACCAAAAATTGCGAAAATACTAAGTAAATTTTCATTTATGCGAAAAATAGTGATGCCGATCAAATAAAGTGATAAGAGCGATCGTCACCGGGAGGTTGTAAATTTTGCTGACCAATATTTGAGGCTTAACGGAGACGGTCAATCAAATCTCGAGAAATCTGAGAGCTTTGCAAAAAATCGCAATCGTAAATTTTATTTATGCGAAAAATGGTGATGACTATCAAATAAAGTGATAGGCGCTCGTCACCGGGGCTTGTAGACGCATACTGACCTAAATTTGAGGCCGAAGAGCCAGTAGGTTAAATCTTAATCTTTGTGGGCTAACACACACCAAAGTACCGAAAATCATAAATTCTCATTTATGCGAGAAAAATGGTGATGCCGATCATTTAAAGTGATAGGGAGATCATTACCAGGCCTTGCAAGCTCTGCGCAGCTAAAATTTTATATCAAACGGAGACGGTCAATCAAATCTCATCGTGGTTAACACGCCATATCATGAAAATCGTAAATTCTCATTTATCGCAGAAAAATGATGCCGATCAAATAAAGTGGTAGGGCGCTGCGTGACCAGAGTACGTAGGCTGCACAACCAAAAAAATTTGGGGCCCTATGACGGTCAATCAAATCTGAAATGTGAAGCTAAAATACAGAAAAATACTTAAAAATGCGTAAAATTCTGGTTTATGCAAGAAGGTGATGCCGATCAAATAAAGTGATGGCGCTAAATCTTTTGAGGTTCGTAGGCTACGCCCACGGCCAAAATTTGAGATTCACATGGAGACGGTCAATCAAATCTCGAAAATCTGTGAGCTAACTGAAACATCGAAAATGGCAAAAATGTAAATTCTCATTTATCTAGAAAATGGTGATGTAGATCAAATAAAGTGATAGGATGCTCATCACCCGAGGGCCTTGTAAATTTACACATCAAAATTTGGGAAGTAGAAGGAGACGGTCAATCAAATCTTGAGAAATCGGAGATGAGCTAAAATACACACGAAGATCGCGAAAATCGTAAATTATTGTTATGCGAAAATGGTGATGTCGATCAAATAAAGTTATAAGGCTCGTCACCGAGGCCTTGTGAGTTTGCGGACAATCAAAATTTGGGACCATACGAACGGCCCGATCAAATATCGAGAAACTTGTGCTCTAACACACACGAGAAAATCGGGGAAAATTGTAAATTCTCATTTATATGAAAAATGGTGATCTTGATAAAATAATGAGATGGGCGTTCATCACCGAGGTTTTATAAACTGCCTTACAGTCAAAATTTAGGGTCTAACGGAGGCGGGCAGTCAAATCTCGAGAAATACGTAAGGCTAACATACACAAAAAAAAATCGCAAAAATCATAAATTCTCATTTTATACGAAAAATGGTAATGCCGATCAAATAAGCGATAGGGAGCTCGTCCTTTGGGCCTTGTAGGCTGCGTACAGCCAAAATTTGAGGCCGAATGGAACGATCAATCAAATCTTGAGAAATCAAGTGGGCGTTATACATTAAAAATTGTGAAAATCATAAATTCTCATTTATGCAAAAAATGGTGATGCCGATCAAATAAAGTGATAGAATGCTCATCACTAGGCTTTGTAGGTTACGCACAGCGAAAATTTGAGACCGAACGAGTGACATATCAGAATTTTGAGAAATCCATGAGCTAATAATTTTGTAGTCCTGAATTTTCATTTCCAAACCATGAATCAAACACTTAAACTTTCATTCCATAATGACCTAGTGAACACTTGCGACGATATGGTAAATGTAGAAACAGCAAAGCTGTTGAAAGCTTTAAGTTGAATTTGTAGACCAGAGCAACATGGAATTTAATTCTGTCTCTTTAAAATCTTTACACAATCTCTCACTTATGTACGTAAAGCAAGTTGATTAGATACTCGATAAGTGAGGCTTGCTCCGGTGATTGAGCATATACTGTTGATCCTCCTAATAGGATGAGATAGATAAAAATGTTGATTAACTAGGTACACCATCTATCTTCATTCTTTTAAATTATACATAAAAGTATATACTATATTAGTACTAGCAATATGTGAGCTATATACACAGACATACTGACAAATGCCAACAACAAAAAACAGATTTAACTACTACTTGCAACCTTATAAATTACCTTAATTCCTAGTTCGAAAAATTCTCAAATTTTGTAAAAACGCTGAAATTCTAGTCCGATTAAAATTTTCCAATATCACGTATTGTATGAATGGTGATTGAAAATATTTGTTAACCAATTAATTAATTAATATCTAAATTTTGACCTTATTGATGAAATTTCATTCTCTTGGGAAAGAATAAATTTGGCAGTGAGTATCACCGATTAAATATGTTGCTTTCACGTGTTAGCATTGTTAGTAGATGGACCTTAGGTTTTTAGGTAGTCACCATGGACATTACAGGATTAGTCACAATCCTATGAGCATTGATTTAGGTAGTCCTATGGGCATTAGGATTTTAGTGTCGTAGTCTATGAAGCGTTAGGATTTTGGTTATGCCTATATATAGACACCACGCCCCGTTACAGGTCATTGTATTGATTACCAGGTTAGCGCTTTTGATTCTTCCTTTTCTTGTTCTTATAAAACCCTTGTTATACATCAACATCACGATCATAATTAAGTATTCAATTTTAATTTCCCACTAATTCTCTAGACATTAAATAGTACTTCCTCCTTTTTAATTTGTTTTTCTTACTTTTCATTTAGTCCATTAAAAAAAAAATATTGTAACTCTTTGTTTAAAACTATCTACTTTGACATGTTAAAACATGATTAAAAGATATTTTGATAATTGTATCTATCTTTAGTTTAAAACTGATAAAAGATTGAATCTTATTTTTTAATTTTTAAGCTGGTGTCCCGAGTTAAAGCGAAATGACAAAGAAGTGAAATGGAGGGTGATAATATAATTTCATATTTTCCTGCACTTATTTAGGTAATAAAATTCTACTAGGGACATGGAGATACATAGAAAAAATGTCATGGCCGTACATTGAATGAGCTTGCTGTAGAAACAGGTGGTGTCTTTTATCCTGCTGGCCGCTGGTGGAGAGAAATCTAGCAAGGTGCCCAATGGAGGATAGAGTGCAATCCTTGTAGCCACACGCTTAGGGAGGGACACCATCGGTTGGGTCCCCTTGTAAAAATCATGGGAAGTTGGTAGTTGAAAGGATTGCCAAGTGTGCATGAGCTACTGTCCATGGAATCTTGATACCCAATGAGATCATAGATATAGATATCACTAGATAAGAGGATTCTTTCTTTCTTACCTCCTATATATTCTAGACAACTAACTTCAGTTTCATCACGACAACTTCGACATTTCAAGTACCATCAAACTGCTCACTTTTCTCTCTTGAGATAAACCATGGCAGCTGCTGTGTCTTTCTTCCCCTTCTTTTGCTGGACAGGCAGTGAAACTCTCACCCTCTGCCTCAGAAATCTCTGGAAATGGAAGGATCTCCATGAGAAAGACTGTCGCCAAGCCTGCCTCATCTAGCAGCCCATGGTATGGCCCAGACCGTGTTAAGTACTTGGGCCCATTCTCAGTGAGCCCCCCAAGCTACTTGACCGGTGAATTCCCTGGTGATTACGGGTGGGACACTGCTGGACTTTCAGCAGACCCTGAAACCTTTGCCAAGAACCGTGAACTCGAGGTGATCCACTGCAGATGGGCAGTGCTTGGGTGCTCTTGGATGTGTCTTCCCTGAGCTCTTGGCCCGTAACGGTGTCAAGTTTGGTGAGGCTGTGTGGTTCAAGGCTGGATCTCAAATCTTCAGCGAGGGTGGTCTTGACTACTTGGTAACCCCAAGCTTGGGTGTGCAGAGCATCTTGGCCATCTGGGCTTGCCAAGTTGTGTTGATGGAGCCGTTGGGGATATCATGTTGCTGGTGGGCCTACCGGTGAGTTGTTGACCCACTATACCCCGGTAGCGGCTTTGACCCATTGGTGCGATGATCAGAGGCATTTGCTGAGCTCAAGGTAAAGGAGATCAAGAATGGTAGACTTGCTATGTTCTCTATGTTCGGATTCTTTGTTCAAGCTATTGTTACCGGAAAGGGTCCATTGGAGAACCTTGCTGACCACCTTGCAGACCCAGTTAACAACAACGCCTGGTCCTATGCCACAAACTTTGTCCCCGGAAAATGAAAATCTTTAAGCATTCTCAAGGTTTCTGATTGTTTGATGACCGTGTAAAGCTGTTGTGTGCTACCTGACAATATAATGAAATTTTGGTTGTTTTTGAATTGATTTCTCTGTTCTGAGTTTCATTTCCAGACCCGTGAATGAAGCACTAACAAATTGTGCAGAAAAGAAAACGACCCCTGCACATGAGAGTAACTAGAAAAACTGTAAAGCTATGTTGAAAGCTTAAACTTGAATTTACAACTACAGCAGCTAATTGAATTTTAATGAATTCGCTTTAAAATCTATACAGGATCTCACGTACATAGCAAGTTGACTACCTGTCTATATTACGCTTTAAGCACTATCAAAAGTATATACTAACAACATATTTGGCCGAAAGAATATGATGACAACAACATTAAGATTGTATACACAATTTTGTAAAAACTGAGTTGCTCATTTTCATGCCAGAAAAGCTTTGCAGATGGTAGTTGATATGCCAATTCTGCCTTTCACCTTTGATATCCGATGTTGTGTTCTACATGCATTATACTTGTTGGGAAATCACAGTGTTCAGTCCGTGTTTATTCTCCCTGTTTGCTCCACGAGCGGATGCTATTTCCACACAATGATGGCATAGGCAAGCAGCTAACTAGATCAATGAACAACAAATCGTGATCAGAATGAGGTCAACTACGACTTGCAGTTCTTGCTCTCAACACAGCCTTCTCGTAAAGTTCTTCATATTGTGATGCTGATGAATCCCAACTAAAATCTATGCTCATGTCCTTCTGAACAAGCTCTTTCCAAGTCTCAGCATTGTTCATGTAATGCAGATCAAATACACGTTCCAAGGCGTTGTTGAATCCACAGTCACGGAACAGTGCAACATCAAAGCTTTATATGCCATCATTTTAAAACAATGCCAGATGCTCGATATAAAGAACAACGCTTGATGCAGATTCCGAACAGTAATAATTTGCTAGAAGGCCACAAAACTGAACTAGAATTGTGTCTTGGACAACTTTCTACTAATGTATTAGGCTCTTAGCTATTAAACTGTGGATACCTGTTCATCAGCAGTCACAAATGTAAATCCATTTCTAAACTGAAGTGGGATTGTGTCATCATCAACATCAAAAACACTGCAAGCAGATTTGACTGGTCAATAATAAATATGAAACAGTATAACCATGAATGCTGACTAATAAAGAAGTCCTGCTGTTCCACATTGACAAACCTATCATTCAAGCCTCCTGTTTTCCTAGCTATTGGTAACTAGGCATATCTCATTGCTATCCATCTGCACAAATAGAATTCAGATTCAAACATTAGAACTGGAAAATATTGAGTTATTCCACAGGTTCTTGATTTAACCGTTCAGGCAATTGTGAGACTGACCTGAAGTAAGACACAAGGCTCAAAGATGGAAGGATGATAAGCATATGAATGCGGCATAAATCAAATGGGCAAGAGCCTCGTCATACTTCAATACCGACATATTCGTGATTTTGGAAATGGTTTCCTATATACTCAAGCTCTCTACCAATATTGATGTATGAAGTTGACAAAGTTCTAAACATATGTCAGGAAATAAGAATTCAAAATCAAGCTTCAATTAGTATAGTGTTTTAACTTTTAAGTACCAATAAAAAGAATACAAGTAAGAATGGGTAGATTTACCATAGTACATAAGAATTTACAAATAAACAAGCATCCCTGACCCTAGCAAAAGACATCATCTCAAAGAAAGACAAACCAACCTTGTCTAGGGAATATAATTGTGACTGATACCAACCATTCTGGAATAATTAGAAAGAGGTGCTATGGGGTTTCCAAGTTTCGGATGTCTCCATTAAGGCAGGATTCTTGAGTTGATTAGCACAGAAACAAAAAGATCACACCGCTAGACTGGAAGGATTTTGGTTACTGAATTGTTCATTCTCATGTACCCCCAAGTAGAAGTCAACATACAAAATTGAAAATCCAACAGCTTTCTTCCTGTACAGGTGTGAATTTGTATTGACGAACTGGAAATGTAGAACCTTCTTTTTCTTCTTCCGTATTTCTCATTTTATTGATAAACAAAGTTTAAAAGTTTGAGCTAAAGAGGCTTATCCATGTGCTAAAATCAGCGAAATATATCAATTTGCTACCATCATTAAGATGACTTGATGATTTGTATTTAACATAGCATAGGCAAAGGAAATCGTTACCTGAATATGCGGCACGGGCTAGAACAGAACAAATTGACCTCCCAACTCCAAGTCCTATATATGGCATGTCTAATAGATACCCCCTTTTGAGAACCAGTATTGTTATACAACCAACCTATAACAAGCAATCTGGGATTAAAACATGCAAGTGACATGGAAGTCATTATCTAAAAGGAAAGAATAATCACAGCAACTTATAATGCAATGTCAATTTAGTATATCCACTTAACGAGTTCTTCTTAAATAATTAGCTATTAATCCTCCACTATCATGTTTGAAAATTTTCACATACCATGCGCCATGTCATTTTGTTGTCTTTGCTTTTCAACTTCGGTTATAAGCAGTGAGTATATTTACATCCCAAGAATTTGTATTTTAAAGAATGTGGATGCCAAGAATGAGTCAACTCGTACAATAAAATGAGCAGTGCATTGTCATAAATCATCCAAATATTGTTTAAATAAAATAAAAGTAGTGGGATGATTCATGGAATCTAAAACATCACAACTGTTATATCTCATGACATTCCAACATTTTTTATGAACATAGACTTGATTCAAAAGGTTTTTATTTGAAATGAAATGTTTCTCAAGTTAACTTTGATGAGATATTATCCCATGTTAACTAACGCGGTTGACAAGATTGCAGCAGAAGGATAATAAACTATGCAAGATACAATGACTAGATGACACACGGATACAAATGATTAGGAAGATCCACCAGCACACTTTGCAGCTTTAGTCAGATTTTAAGAGTAGGCTGAGGACTTCCAACTAAATATAGTCACTGCACGTAATCTTGCCTCTCTTTACAATCTTGTTCATGGACTCCGTTAGTAAATAAGCAGATTCATCACTTAGTGTGTTTTCATTTTCCTTTCTGCAGAAAACTCACTCTAGTGGAATCCTCTAAAATCAAGGGTAGTTTCAGCAGTATTCCGCTTCTTTAAACATTTTTTGCCACCAAATCAAACTTGTAAGGTTCTGAATTCCATTGGAATGTAAACAGTTATTGCTATAGCTAGTAGTTGCTCCCTCTCTTTCCCATTTTATGGGACACAGTACCTTTTAGTTTGTCCTATAAAGAATGACACATTCTCTTTGGGAAACTATTTAATCTTAGCATAACATTTTAGCCTAAATGACATGACTTGTTGAAACCCACTTGAGATAAAATGGAAAAGGTACAGGGAACTCTCCATCACTGGTTTAAAAGGATAATATTGAACCTTCGCATATATTTGGCCTACAAGTCAAAAGTCTTCTTTGTTTCTTAAACTGCAGTCTAGTCAAATACCTTTACAGAAAATGAGAAGGAGGAAGTAATAATTTTTGTATTGAATCTCATAAGGGCATCTCCAACCCACCTCTAATTTTCATAGAGTTAGAGTTTGTGCTCCAATCCACCTCCATTTCCAACTCTAAACTCTAAATTTGTGGAGTTAAATAGAGTGTAAATAGTGTAACTCAAAATTTGGAGTTGCACTATTAATCAACTCTATTTTTTTAGTTAAGATATAATATCATTATTTCTAATAATAATTAACACTTTTAGTTTAATATAATATAAATTATAAGATCATTAATTAAGTCTTTAATATTCCTATTTATTTTTATATAATATTTTATTATTATATTAATTTTAAATTTAAATTAAAAAAACAAAAAAAACATGTAATTTAATTAAAATTAATAATATTTTATTTAGAATATAAGTTAATTTTATTATAATTTATAATTGTATAAAATATAACCACCACAAAAATAAAATGTGCAAATATAATATATTGTAATAAATAACATGATCTACTTTAAATAACATGACAATAAACATGATATAATAACTACATATTTTGTACTTGCACAACATGATAATTGAGGATGAGCATGATCTTAATGCACCAATTTCAAGATAATTTGGAAGGTTCAACTCCAACAGTAGAAATGGTAATAGAAAATTGCTCCCATTTGAACAATTTTTATTTCCAACACTAAAAAAATTAAGGATAAGATTCTCATTTTGAACTTAGTAATGCATTAATAGAGCATTTATGGGAAGCAATGTAATGTGCCCGAAAGTTGAATGTTTATGCAAAAATTAAAAAATAAATATTACTATGATGTAATATTTATTTAATTATGTTTCATTTGATTTTACTTTTATTTGAATTTTCATTAATATGTACAAATTATTATTTATTTACAATTTATATATGTTTAGAAATATAGAATATAAAATAATTTTATATTAAATGATTATATAAAAAAATATGAATTATAAGGATGATTATGTGAAAAAAACAACAATTTATTTTATAAATTAAGAAAAATCTAATAAACTGAAATAAAAATAATATAATATTAAAGAGAGAGAAGAATAAAAGAAGAATATTCTTTTTTGGAGTAAAAAATAGAGTAGTGGATTGGAGTTGGTTTTGTTCAACTCTATTTTTGACTCTAAAAATTTAGAGTTTAGAGTCAAAAATAGAGTTGTGTGTTGGAAATGGTCTAACTAAAAGGTCAGTCGCAAACTAACTAAAGCATTGTGGTGTTAAAGCAGTATAATACTGACATCATAATCATTCACTGATAATAAATTACTGACATCATAACCATAACTTAATAGTAAACAAAGGAAGTTCTTACCAATGGTCGTCTAAAGTCAGAAGAACAGAGCCCTAGAAGTCTTCTTAAAGCTTCTTTATTTTCTCTTTTTCCATCTATGTCACTGGCACTGTATTGGACCTTAAGATAATTATCAGAAGCAGGATTCCAAGCATCAGTATCAATTCCATTCAGAATTCCAGCAAACTTCTTAGAATGGGAGTTAATTGTTGCATGAAGTCCTTTTCCTCCCTGTACATCATAAATGAAAATTGACTCTGAGGCAGAAATTCATCAGGCAAGGTGTAAAGGATTGTCTAAACATGATAACTATCAAAGTAACTTTATTCCTCGCCTAGTAGGACAGGGTTATTTACTTGAAACATGCATAAGTAATTTATAGAGAGAATACATTAAAAAAAAAACCTAACTAATACCTTAATTTTAAGAAGACACTTAAACTTTGCGGGGTTACTATTACTCCCTAAATAATTTTGAACTTATATTATTAACTCCTTTTTTGACCAATCCCAATTCTAAAAAGAAGGTGTAAATCACACTCAAATACTTATTTGACACGTGTTATTTAACTAAAAATTATATATTTTTTTTCTTTCTTATTTTTACTTATCAT
>JACEIK010000330.1:153368-163506 GCA_018107945.1 Datura stramonium
CTAACTCCTCCCTCCAGATTTTTTCATTTTTTTTCTTCTTCTTCATTAGTGATTTTTTCTTTTTTTGAGCAAATTCAAAACTTTGGAATATCATTAATTAGTTTCTTCTTTTTATATAAGTTCAACCCAATTAAAAATAAAAGTTTTTTAAAAAAAATTAGTGTTGGATTGAAGATCAAAATAACAAAATAAATTAAAGTCTACCTCCATTGATCTTAAAATTTAATAATTTTGTAAAATTATTCAAATCTAAGAAAATATTTTGGATATGATTTTGGATTAGAAGAAAAAAATTGAAGTGATAGTAGTAAAAGAAAGTGGGTAGAGTTGTGGCAAAAATGGTGGAAGAAAGAAAAGAAAAAAAGAATTGAAATGACAAAAATAATTGAAAATACATTTTATAAAGAAAAATTTATACAAATAAAAAATATAATCACTTTTTGGGGTCTCTCACGCTCTTTAAGAGAGTGTATGCACTCCCTATGCCAAGTGGCCAAAAAAGGAGGTATTAATATCCGTTCAAAATTATTTAGAGAGTAATAAGACCCCCGCAAAGTTTAAGTGTCTTCTTAAAATTAAGGTCCTAGTTCCGGGGGGGTATGTGTTCTCTAATTTATATCATCTTCTTGCAAATTGGATCATTCTACAAACTTAATGATCATCATGTACCATATGAAACAAAGCTAGAACTCAAATGAAAATGCACTCAATTTTTGAAAAGAACTTGATCCTTCCGCCAAACCACCTTTGGACTTTTCAGATCTCGAATAAGCTTCTGATCGAGTTAAATATCAGGTGTACCACCAATAAGTTTCAAGGTCTTCTAAAGTTTTTGTCAAAAAAGTAGTATGTTTTACCATCTTGAAAATATATGGGCCATATGGCTAATTTAAATCATCCATGAAGATTCAAAGACATGATCATTGGACCTTCTACAAAATCAAGGACGTCTTTGATCACTTACTTGTTCACAGAAGACATTAGATTTCATACTGTTAAATATGGTATAATTAAATAGTGCAGATATTGGAGTGTTAAATATGGTATAATTAGATAGTGCAGATACGAGAATATCTCCAAATCCCTTTAATTAGGCAATTACGAGATTGTGTAATATTCTTATTAATTTCTTTCCTTATTTATATTCTCTGTAACAACTATTCAATCTCATTAGCTTGAGGGGATGTTCAAGAAATCAATTCCCAAATTCTCTTCCCTTCTCCTTGTCATTTCTCATGGTATCACAGCAATCCTTTCTGTAATTCTCCTTCATTTCTCAAAAAAAAATGTTAAGTTCACAAATTTGGTCTGCTAATTCAACCAACTTCTTAGGCCACCTTTTCCGGCAAACTTTGGTTCCTCCTTGGTCGACTTAATCTCCTTTTTCACTAGGTGATATCAATTTATTCTACATTTCTCTACTTGTTTCTACATCTTCCTAATAGATTTCTAAATGACTGAAAACAATGAAAGTCTTGAAAAGGCCAAGTTTCTCTACCTCACTATCACCTACGATTTTTACAACAAGACTAGTTGGTAGTGGCAATTATACATCATGAGCTGGTTCTGTAAAATTATGGTTTATAGGTCAAGGATATGATAATCAATTGATAGAAAAATTCTACTTTATGGTCTCAAGTAGTCTCCTAGAGCATGATTTGGTCATTATCAAGTTGTTGTCCAATAGTTTGGAATGATTCAAATAGAAGTTGATCATTCCGTATTTTATAAGCATTTATCTCATGGAAAACGTATCATTTTAATTGTTTGTGTTTGATGATATTGTTATCATATGTGAGGATCACCTTTCAAGCCACTTTCAGACTAAGAATTTGGCAAGCTGAAATACTTTCTAGGCATTGAAGCGACAGTCTAGCAATGGTATTGCTATTACATAAAGGAAATAAGCCTTAGACATTTTGAAAGACGTTGGGATGTTGGATTACAAGCATGTGGACACTTCAATGGATCCAAATACTAAGCTTATTAGAGGAAGGAGGAGCCTCTAAAAGATCCTAGCAGATATTAAAGACTTGTTGTCAAACTCAACTACCTTACCATCACACGACTAGATATCTCATTTGCTGTTAGTATAGCTAGCCAGTTTTTGTAATCACCTTGTGATAGTCACTAGAATGCAGTGAGCTGCATTCTGCAATATATCAAAAGCTCGAGGACAAAGTTTATTATATGAAGATAAAGGACACACCCACATTGTTGGGTATTCTAATGCAGCTTGGTAGGATCTCCTTTTGATAGGCGTTCCACTTTAGGTTATTGTGTTTTAATGGGAGGTAATCTAATATCCTGAAAAAGTAAAAAGCAAGATGTTGTGGCTAGATCAAGCGCAAAGGCGGAGTATCGAGCTATGATATTGGTTACATGTGAGCTTATATGGTTGAGACAACTTCTCCCAAAATTGAAGATGGGGGGAATTGAACTGATGAAATTGATTTGTGATAACCAAGTTTCACTACATATCACTTATAATATAGTGCTTTATGAAAGAACGACGCACATAGAGATAGACTGTCTCTTCATTAGAGAGATGATTGAGTCTGGATCCATTTCCACAAGTTTTGTCAACTCAAAAGATCATCTGACAGATATTTTCACAAAAACACTCTGAGGATCCAAAATTGACTATATTTGTGGCAAGCTAGGGAGCATATGACTTATAGCTTCATCTTGAAGGGAGTGTTAAATATGATATAATTAAATAGTGTAGATATTGGAGTGTTCAATATGGTATAATTAGATAGTGTAGATATGAGAATATCTCCAAATACCTTTAATTAGGCAATTAGGAGATTGTGTACTATTTTTATTAATTTCTTTCCTTATTTACATTCTTTGTAACAGCTATTTAATTCATTAACTTGAGGGGATAATCAAGAAATCATTTCCCAAATTCTCTTCTCTTCTCCTTCTCATTTCTCACATACCAATCCTTGAAGTCGACGGGAGAATATTCGGCATGTTTAAGACCAGAAAGAAAGATAAGGAAAAAATATATATTTCGGGACTCTTTGGCAACAACAGGAGTTTTTACTTATTTATGAAGATGGCAACAGGTCATTTCAGGCCCTGCAGAAACTATAGTTCAAAAGTCCCATTTCAGTTGCATTTCAAACACAATCTATTGTGTCTCACTAGAGAAACCAATTACTTAAGTATAAGATAAAAAGGAATTGACTGGATGCTGCATGAAAACAGAATGTGAGAGCAGGTGCTAAGGGAAATGAAATTCATACCTGAGCAGAGCGGACCTCTTGAGCATATGTTGGTGAAACTGTGGTAACAATGTTAGAAAACACAATTGCACCCTGGAACAAGAAAGAACCGCATCGACAGCTTAAAAAAAGGAGCCACCAAGATCAGTTATAACAACTTACCAATAGAAATCTTGCTACCTTCACGGGATTTATTCTATCATTTGCTGAATTGTCCTGCATCCTATCTGGTCTGTTCAAGTGATAAGCATCAAGTCCGCAAGATGTTAATTCTGATGCTGATGCAGTCCCTTGATATTCAAAGTTATGGCACGTAAAACAAATCCTCGCTGAGTCCAATCCTTTTGGCACATATATTTCCCAATAAAGTGGTGCCTTCAGGAAATAATAGAATCATGAATGTATGAAAAACAGGAGATAAAAGGTGAAGAGGAATTGGAATCAATCTTACAACAAAAGCTGTTTGCCAATCATGACAATGAATTATGTCGGGTCTCTTTTCAGCCTGAAGTAGTAATTCAAGTGCTACCCTGCTAAAGAATGAAAATCGTTTGAAATCATCGTGTTCCCCATAAAGTTGTCCTCTCCAGAAAAATTTACCAGGATGCTGAGGCTCAATAAAATAAACTGGAAGGCCTGAAAACAAAAATAAATAAATATGATATAGCCAAACCTACAGGCAAAAGATGTAACAAAAAAATGGACCCTTGTGGACCGTAAATACTCTTGACCTTCAACAGTGCCTGTCCAGATCTTATTTTTGTATAACCGACCATCAAAGTATGACTCAACCACCACATCTAAGACCTGTAAAAGCATAACCATTTACGTGATCTAAAACCATAACACAACCTCGCTACTAAGGTGATGATGGGAATGTCAACTTTTAAGCATACCTTCATGTCCTTAATTGACTCGTACTGCATACAATCATATTTTGGAAGAACAATTTCCACGAGGTGTCCTTTCTTTTGCAGAGCCTTGCCAAGACCTGTCACCACATCCCCTAGACCACCTACCTACGAGAAAATTAAGAAATGCCTTTTAGATAAATTTAAACATTTCAAATGCCTCCAATACAGTTGTTGCTTAATTTTAAGCATATAATTACATAGTTGTTGCTTAATTTACCAAATCATTGTCTTTAAAAGCTTATTATACGTAAGTAAGACCAATATATTAGTATCTTTCAACAGAACATGCAACTTTAAGAGGGCATAACAGACTAACAAACAAAAACAAAATAAATGAAAGACACAAGATTCCAACAGTAGAAATACCAACTGCATGACCATATTTCACTAGCAGCCTACTTTCTAAACTTGTACTAAACAAACATTTTTTGTTGAGCAACGGTAAGCATACACTGTTACCAAACAAACATTAGCATCAGCCACCAGGAAAATTCCACAATGCACAGATGAAGAGAACATAACTTTTTCTATAGATTTGGTGCATATGTGATTCTGTTCAAACCTAGAGTTATCTGGAATTATGATAAAGATGATCTATAACCATCTCATACTGATTGCCTTCATATTTGAATCTAGGTACTGTTACTAATTATTTTAGTAACTTGTCTTTCCTCCCTATGTCCGTCGATGTAAGGAGAAAACAACTTCGTCTAAATACAGAACATACAACCCAATAATGAATTCTGAAGAAATTGCTACACAAATAAATATAGGTCAAGTTTCATTATCTTCATCTAATAGAGGACTGCAATCCACAGAGGCGAGCCATTATACCTTTGCAACTGGTGCCATCTCCGCTGCAATATGGATGATATGCAGTCCTGGACTATTGGTCGACCAGAAAAGAAACTGCAAGTTATATCCTCAAACTAGGAATATTCGGTTACGAATTATTGAAACCAGACATACCGTGCTGGTGATGAAGTAAATCTACGAAATGCTGCTATAATTTCACGATCATTCTTTTCCTTGCATGACATATATGCATCACAGATACGTCCATCTCTTTTCCAGACCAGTTCTCTTAACAACTCCGCATCATCCTTTGAGATTTTCTTTTCTATACACCAACCGTCAATCATCAACAACAACCGACTCCAAAATTCCCAAGGCATATAGTTTACAGGTTCATCTAGAGCTTTTTTTTTAGTTTCCTCTTTTAAATTGTTGAGAGTATCTTGAAACTCCTTGACAGAATCCTGATACAGCTGGACATAAGATTGTATCTCTTCATCAGACCTCTGAAGGCGTTCATCAAGAAGTTTTATCTTTTGCTGCATTTGTTCATTATACTGCTGCAACTTTTCAGATGAAAGCTTATAGATGCTAGCCTCTTCAAGAGATTTTTCAAGCCTGTCAACCTTTTTCCGTAGCTCTTGGTTTTGCTGTAGCACTGATATTGCTTGATCTGCTTGTTTGGTTGACTTAGCTAGCAACCCTTGTAAGTGTTCCACCTTTTCATATAAATTTTTGCACTCCAATTTCAAGGCAGAGAGCTCTGAAACATCTTCCTGAGATGCAGCTAGTTTAGATTCCAACTCACTTAAAGAAGATTCAAGAACTGATCGTTCTTTCTCTAGCATTAAAATGCGTTCATCTGTTTCCTTGACTAAACTAAGCTCTGACTTCATCGCTTGAAGATCTTGCTTCAATAGTATATTTTCTTTCCTTAACGAATCCAATTCCTCGCTCAGTGAATTAACAGAATCACTATGTGAAAGAGGAACTGAATTATTCACATGAAGCACATTTTCCTCACTGCCTCTGCTGTTAGACAACTCATTTTTCAGCTTTTCCAACTGGTCTTCTAGAAGTTCCACATGTATTTTTTCTTGGGCAGCAACTCTGAGCCGTGCATCAGTTTCTTCTAGCTTCATTTCTAAAATGTTAATCTCCCCATGCAAATCCTCTTTCTCTTCAAGAACTCTTTGAAGATCTTCTAACGCATTTATACGAGCTTCATTGAGTAGATGAATATCTACAGATGTTATTCAGAAGGTAATGAAGTTACACAACGATCTTTTGATTTTGATGAAATTCTCACAAATTTCCCAAGGAGAAGATCATAAAATAGCAAAAATAAGTTAACTTAAAGAATGAAAACCTGAACTGTCTTACTCTTTTCTGCATTTCTTATCATGCCAATCAAATCCTGAAGATGAACATTTGAAGGTTGTTCCTCCTCATTTGAGTCGACAGACTGTTCCAATTACGACGTATCAATTTATGACCCCAAGTAATTTGCACCATTAGGATAAATTGAACAAAAGGGACAAATGCAAAAGACATTACTAATTAAAGAGTATACATGAAACAAGAATCTTTTCAATTTCTCTATTAGCGAGAACAAAACGACAAAGACCGTTTGGTGGAGATTATTTTTGAGGATCTATAGCATGCATCAAACCTCTGTTGAATTGCTAACTTTTTGCTCCTAACACAGCAATAAACTGGATGTTATTTGATGCTCTAAGTTGTTAGGTCCGTACATTGATGATAGATCAGGTTCCATACTTATGTAAATGGTACCATAGATATTATAGGTCCGCAGAAAATGTAATAGAGCATTGGTAGATTGCAAAAGAGAAGAAACAAAGAGAAGTGCAAGATAATTACTCTCCTGCATTAAATATATTGATTGGCGTGAAATCTCAGGGACCTATATACTCAGCAGAAAGAAATGCAGCACGAAGGTCTGGAAGGTGCATTCAGCTTTCTTTGGTTTATCTTTTGGGAAATTTTTTTGATACTAGTTAAACCATTTAAACAACTCCTTTTTTTCTTACATTATTTGTTGGTGTACAGAAACTATAACTCTAGTGTATATGAAGCCATCTATTTTGATATTAAATATGAAAATATTAGGAAATCTCTTTTTCTAATGGAAGCACCCACCTTAGCACAATTTCATACTTCATAATATAAATTCTGATCCATCAAAAAGGTACAAGTCACAGCAATTTAGTTGAAATGCTGAGAGGCACTTTGTTATTTTTCAATGGCCAAATAAGGGCATGTCTCCTCAAGGCACTTTTTGATGCATGCCTGAGATTTTCATATAGCTTTAAGAGGGTTCGGATTGGTGAATAGATCCACTCAGATAATTCAATGAAAGGGTAATTTGGATGACACACTTGAAAACGCTTATTCAACATATATACAATACATAATGACTACAAGTATCTCATACTCCAATATCTCAAACAGCATACCAAATCACTAATCTCATCTGAACTTTCGGTTTCTGTCAGAATGTCAACATTTTCTTTGATTGAGATTTCCGTATTTGAACTTGATAGGCTTTGTTTGGGCATATTTTCAGTATTGGAATCTACTTCATCACTTGACTGAAGATCAACATTTGGTGGGCGTTCAATATTTATCTTCTTCGTTTGTTGTCTCTTGTTCTGCAAACTGAAATTTCAGAGCATAATCAATCAATGCAGCAAGAGATAGAAAAGAATATTGATTTTTCTGTTCCCAACTATGTTGATCTACTCGATTCTAGAAATACATTTTTCACCCAGCCATTTAAGTAAAGTTCCAGATTATATAATAAATTGCAGCTTATCCTCATTCATCTTTTGCTGTTCCAAGTTCCAAGAATCATTATTAAATCAATCACAAATGTTTTCTCCTTCTCTCAATTAAAATTTCACTTTTCTTTGTCAATATCTTTAATCATATTACAAAACTAGTGCGCTTTCCTATTTTGAGAGGAGAAGTCAGTAACAAGTCTTCCTTGCTATAAAGATGACCATTATGAAATGTGACTTTGTTCTTCGTCAGCGCTATGCTGCCATATTATACAACACAAAACCTTAGCTATAATTTCAAACCAACACGTTATGTTCTTTGTTACTTCTTTTCTCTATCTTCCAGTGAACTCCTAGATATGAGCAAATTAATATCCATAAAAGACAATGAACAGAAATATGAGCTCTACGGAATATAGTTCTAAGGTGTAGCCGTGACGAATAGGTCTTTGTTCAATATTTCAGGAAATAAACTAGAGACAAATATGTCGAATAGTCAAATCCTTAGCCTGCTCTACTCAGAACTACAATGATTCTGTGCCCAATCAAGGGAAATTAAAACAGACCATAATGCACAACAATGTACCATTCCATGTTTCTTTCCCAATAATAATATGAGAATGGATTTGTATCGCGTTAACCAGAAGTTAATCACTTAAAAACCATTTTAAAGGGAACTCTGCTCAACATTCAGAGCTTCAATGACAAATCCATCTCAATGATAATATCCAGATACCCATTCAAAACAATATATAACAATTCAAAAACTCAAATGACTTCTCCACACGTGCAAATATTCAAATCACAGAACCAATTCCAGCTAACAGAAACTAAAGCAAATGGTTCTCGGCAACTCAAATCTACTTAACTACTCATCCCGGAAGGATTCAAATAAACCCTAAACCTAATTTAAAACGGAAAAAGGAAAGAAAAAATAAAACTAGAAGCATTTTCCACAACACAAAACCTCAAAAAAAAATAAACCAACTCCAACGAAAGCAACTGACTCTCCGCAACTCTCCATTAATCAAAAACTCCAAAACCTAATTAAACAACTCAAAAAAATGAAAAAAGTACAATAAGTATTTTTTTTTCACATATAAACCTCAAATCACTCAACAAAACCAGCTCCAATACTTCAGAAATGCAATTAGCTGATCCATACCAAATCTACACAACTCGATTCCTCTCGACTTTCCAGAAAACGAAATGGAGGATTGGAGTACCTGAGGTTGCGGCGCTGGCGCATTTTGCCGGAAGCTGGAAGCAAGCGTTGAGAAGGCAGTGGATAGAATCGAACGTTTACTTGTCTAACAAAAGGTGCTTCTCCGCACCATTTTTGCGTGGGGAAACAGTTGGAGATATTCATCTCCATCTATAGGTACCCAAAAAATCTCAGCTGAAAGAAGGGAGTGAAGAGGGTGGAGAAGAGAGAAGAGAGAAGAGAGAAAAGGAACAAACCGTTTCTTAGAACCAACGACTACTGAAAACTATTTGGGTGTGTGTGTGTTAATAAAAGTGCACATATCTTCTTTTTTTATTTATTTGACCTTTTTTCTGAAAAAAGTGCATATATCTTCGGACTCGGGGGCGAAAAGAGAGGAAATATCTTGAACTTGGGGAAAGAGGATGATTCACTGCGTTGCGGTCTAGGATAAGAGTTTGTTCTTCCTCTTAAAAATATCTTTAAAATATATACCAACTCCAATTTATCTGTGCCAATTTTCTCTTAAGGTGTGTTCGGTATCGAAAATATTTTTTATTTTTTATTTTTTTGTGTTTGATTATATAAAAAAATTAAAAAATATTTTTTCAAAAAATATAAGTCTTTTGAAAATAAAAAAAATAGCTTCTCTATTAAGAAAATATATTGTTTCCTCTCACCCCACCTCACATCTCTCACGCGATCTCTACCTTTATCTTCATAAATTTATCTTAAATATATATATATATGTGTGTGTGTATGTATGATATAATTATTATTATTTACATATTGAACATAAAAAAGGAAAAAGTGAAAATCACTTATTTTATAATAAAAAAAATTCATGTAAAATATTTTTCATGGAACATTTTCCACCCTTAATTTAGCTTTTCTAAAAGTAACATTGAGTTTTATTTGCATAACAATATTCTCATGAAATTATTGTTCTGTTATCACAAAAAACGAAGCTATGTGAAAAAGTGCTAAGTCGCTAAAATAGTAAATAGGTGTTTTTTCTCAAGAAGACATCAAAAGAAAGGATGCAATTTAAATAACATATTTTTACATGATATATAAGTTGTGACTTTTCTGAAAAGATGCAATAGTACATTTCACACTATCTTTTATTGGTTATAAATATTTATCCTATTCCTCGTATTCTTATTACTTATGAAAATTTTTAATTACTCT
>JACEIK010000330.1:248271-264035 GCA_018107945.1 Datura stramonium
AGAATGGGAAGAAGAGTATTACAATTGAACTCAATAAGATTTCATTAACATATTATAATAATATTACTTCTAGATATTACCTCTATTTTAATTATAAAAAAAATGTCAAAGAGATTTTGTATGGTTTTCTTTAAAAGAAGGATTTGTTTATTAGTTATTTAGTATTTATTATTGTCACGCCCCATCTTGGGAGGCATGACTGGTACCTAGTGCTACACTGGGATCTGGACTAACCTGGCTGGCCTGATGCACGCCTGTAACTTAATTCAAGAAATCGACGAGCTATATCTCGGCTATAAATACAGCTTTTGGCCGACAAGGCCACCTACAGAAGGAGATAGCTAACCAACAACAACATAATAACAGGGTTCCTGTACAGACCGACAAGACCACCATATTGTCTAGTCATAACTGAAATGAAATCTAGCAACTAAACTACGCTATAGCCGACAAGGCTGTTAACTGACAACTAAACAAGGCCCTACAAGGTCATCACATGAAATAAAATATACATAGGCCCCACATGGTCAACAACAAAAACTAACTACTAGAAATCTGTAGCCTGCAAGGCTCTAAGAGTGGAATAATGGTTGAGACAGCGCCCCGACCTACCCATAAACTGTAAAAAAAAAGAACAAACCTCTTCTAACTATCAACTCTAGAGGAAAGGAGCTGAATGAACTGCTAACTCCAGCTGATGGTTAAGAATGCCTCAAACCGCATCTATCCACACCTGTAGGCAATTAATGCAGCGCTCCAAGGATGGGCGTCATTACAATATGTACCGACTATGTAAGGTAGTAAAATAATAACTGACCGAGGACTGATAAAACTGCAGAAGTCAAGAAGGAGGGAAAGAATTTAACTTGAGTAACCTTATCATTTGAAATATCTAACTAACAAGTATATAAATACAAACAAGAACCTAACTGGGCCCCCATAAGCCCGAAAGGTACAAACAGTACAAAATAACCTACCTGGGCCCCCATAAGCCCCAACAGGTACAAACAATGTACACTTCTACTATCTGGCTACTCAAAGTTTGTGACATACTGTAACTCAGGAATGCTTGCTCTCTAAGGTTGTATTTGGGCCTGATAGGCTCCTGTAGCTGTATCTGTGTCTGAGCTGTCTGGGCTATGTAACTAGACCCCGAGCCTTGGCCCGAATATGGGTCATAATATAGCCTCTAATAACTGGACCCTGAGCCTTGGATCGACTATGGGTCATAATGTGGCTGCTGTAACTTGATCCCGAGCCTTGGATCGACTATGAATCATATTGTAGCTGTTGTATATGGGCCCCGATCCTTGGCTCGACTATGGGCCATAATGTAAGCTCTGAAAACTGGATACGAACCTCACGGCCTCAATTTGGTCCCCCCGGACATCATACTGCTCCTGCGAGCATAACCCTATAGGCAACAACATCCAAACCCCGAATATCATATACAAAAATCAAGCTGGCTAAGGTTAACTCTGACGAGGGTTACTATATTATCACTATTGTCTCAATTCAACTCATAGCAGCTGGCCACAATAGGCTTACTCTAAACTACTATAAATACCCAAGTCTTACTAACTTTACAATGAACGTAACTTGCCGAAAAGGATAGCTTTACATACCTTAAGTGCTGACTTTCGTTTAACTGGTGAGTTTCAATTTGTAACCGGTGGTTCCATCTAACTGCATCCCTGATACTGAGAAAATAGGGTTAATTTCAATACTGAATTTGGTAAATAATGATAACTTTGATAATAATAGCAACTATAATTTAACTTCAAATAACTCGTCCTAAAACCTATAATTTCCCAAGAGTTCAGAAGGGAGAAATGCTTATCTAATGCTTGTGTCCGTTTAGGATTCTATTTGGAGTAATTTTGAAAACTTTTACCCGGCAGAGTCCCGGTATGTCGAGCGAACTTTTGAGAAATAACTCCGTAGTAATGCTTTCCGTAGGCCTAGAACTTGTTACCCGAAGTTAATTTACATTTGGACGGCATTTTGGTATAGTAATTGATGAAAAATTCATGAAACCTTGTGTGCTCCCTCTAGTTAAGTCATCGGTTTTACTTTATGAAATGAATAAAATGAGAAAGGACTATATATATATACATTGGTAGTGGCAGGGGGTGGCGCCCCATGCTTCCCAACGCGCCCACCAACTCTTGCGCCGCACCCCTCTATGCGTTGGCTTGCCTAGCGAGTAGGCAGGCTGGTGTGTCGCGCTGGCCCCTCGCGGCCTGGCCTTGTATGACCCTGCTTCTGAGGCTCTTTCCACACGCGTCAAGCTCTCCTTACTCATCACAAATCCACGCGTATGCCTACTAACTGTTAACATCTTACGGGAGTAATATCCTCCCCCCCTGAGGAACATTCATCGTCGAATGTCATCTTCAGGATTAAAGGAGTTAACTCTTTTAACTAGTACCTAGAAATATTTCGGTAGAGTCTCCTCTGTAATATGGACTATCCAGAAACCTAAAATGCAGAAAAGTCCAACATAGGCACCTCACAGGACGCTATAAACAACTATTTCACCACAAAGAGGTAGCTAGCTAAACAGTGCTGTTAACATAAGCAGTAAAATACCAGCATCACCTTTATTGCACAATCTGAATTAATCCTGGAACAAGTGTGGATATCTAGACCTCATGTCATCCTCAGCTTCCCAGGTCATCTCTTCTTTATTTCTGTTCCTCCACAACACTTTAACAGAGGCTACATCTTTAGTTCTCAGTCTACAAATCTATTTATCTAATATTACAACTAGAACCTCTTCGTAAGATAACTCTTCGGTAACTTGGATATCCTTAACTTGAACAACTCGAGACGGGTCCCCTATACACTTTTGCAACATAGACACGTGAAAGACTAGGTGAACAGACTCTAACTTTGAAGGTAACTCTAGTTCATATGCCACTCGGCCTATCCTTCAGATGATCCAATATGAACCAATGAACCTCTGGCTAGGCTTGCCTTTCTTTCCAAATCTTATCACGCTCTTCATCGGCGACACTTTGAGGAATACCCAATCATTAACACTAAATTCCAGGTCTCTATGCCACACATCGGAGTAGGACCTCTAATGACTCTGGGCTGTCAGTAAATGCTCTATAATAAGTTTTACTTTCTCTTCTGACTGGTGAATCATATCCGGTCCGACTAACTCTTCTTCTTCGAAATCAAACCATCCGATGGGAGATCTGCATTTTCGCTCATATAATGCCTCATAAGGCACCATATGAATTGCTGAATGGTAGCTGTTATTATATGCAAACTCAATGAGGGGTAAATGCTCATCCTAGCTTCCCCCAAAATCTAGCACACATGCCCGTAACATATCCTCGAGAGTCTGAATGGTGCGCTCTGCCTGGCCGTCTGTTTGAGGATGGAATGTTGTACTCAGATTAACCTATGTCTCCAAACCTTTCTGAAATGATTGCCTAAACCTAGCTGTAAACTGTGTCCCTCTGTCTGAAATGATAGATGCTGGGACACTGTGTAATCGGACTATCTCTTTAATATACAGCACAACATAATCTTCAGCTGAGAATGTAGTCCGGATTGGCAAAAAGTGAGCTGATTTTGTCAACCTATCAACAATCACCCAAATAGAGTCGAATTTGCGTCTGGTACGGGGTAGTCCTGTCACAAAGTCCATATTAACTGCCTCCCATTTCCACATAGGTATATCCATCTCCTGAGTTAGGCAACCAGGTTTCTGACGCTCAGCTTTCACCCGTTGGCAATTGGGACACTGCACTACGAATTCGGCTACACCTTTCTTCATTCTAGACCACCAGTATATCTCTTTTATGTCGTGGTACATATTTGTTGAACCTGGATGAAGAGAGTAACAAGAGTAGTGTATCTCTGCCATAATTTGCTGGTGGAGCCCTGCTACATCTGGAACGCAGAGGCGACCTCTGTACCTCAAAACCCCATCTTCGGTTACCTCGAAAGCTGATAATTCACCTTGCTGAACCTTATCTCTGAGTTGTACTAAATGAGAATCCTCGTACTGCCACTCTTTTACCTCTACCACCAAGGACGATACTGTTATATTTTGAATTATAGCCCCATTATCCTCTGAATCCACTACCGGAACTGCTAAACTAGCTAGCTGGTGCAGTTCTCGGGCCATTTCGTGTTGTTCTGGTGTCAGATGTGCTAAACTGCCCATGGATCTGTGGCTGAGGGAATCATCTACGATATTGGCCTTCCTTGGGTGATACAAAATTTTCACATATAGTCTTTCAACAACTCTAGCCAACGACGTTGTCATAAATTCAGCTCTTTCTGCGTGAAAATGTATTGGAGGCTTTTATGATTGGTAAAAATATCTAAATGCACCCCATACAATTAATGCCTCCATATATTTAAGGCGTGAATCACCGTAGCTAACTTCAGATCATGGTGGGATAGTTCCTTTCATGTTTCCTCAATTTCCTTGGAGCATACACAATTACCTTCCCGTGTTGCATCAAAACACACCTTAACCTAACGTCTGAAGCGTCGCAATATATAGAATAACCTTTTGAACCATTCGGAAAAGATAACAATGGTGCTGATGTCAATTTGTTTTTCAATTCCTAGAAACTCTGCTTATAGGCTTCGGTCAAATGAAATTTGGCTGCTTTTTGATGTCAATTTAGTCAAGGGCGCTGACAGGGCAGAAAATTCTTCCACAAACCTTATGTAATACCCGACTAATCCCAGGAAACTGCGAACCTCCGTTGGAGTTGTAGGTCTAGTCCATGTCTTTACTACCTCAATTTTCTGTGAATCAACCTGAATACCAGCCTTAGATACAATGTGGCCCAAGAAAGCTACCGAATTTAACCAAAACTCGCATTTAGAAAACTTTGTATATAGCTGGCGGTCTCTGAGTATTTGAAGACTATTTGCAAATGATCTTTGTGTTCCGCTTCTGAGCCGGAGTATACCAGAATATTGTCAATGAATACTATCACAAATAGATCTAAATATGGCCTGAAGATACTATTCATTAGGTCCATGAACAGTGCTGGTGCATTTGTCAACCCAAAGGACATAACTAGAAACTCAAAATGACCATACCTGGTCTTGAAAGCCGTCTTTGGGATATCTTTATCCCGAACTCGAACCTGATGGTACCCGAATCTCAAGTCAATTTTAGAAAAATATTCGCCCCTTGCAACTGGTCGAGCGAATCATCTATTCTTGGAAGAGGGTATTTATTCTCGAAAGTGACTTTATTCAACTGCTGATAATCTATACACATGCGTAGGGAGCCATCTTTCTTCCTTATAAACAAAACTGGCGCACCCCTCAGTGAAGTACTCGGCCTGATAAAACCCTTATCTAACAAATATTTCAACTGTTCTTTCAATTCTTTTAATTCAGCAAGGGCCATTCAATACGGGGGAATGGATATAGGCTGAGTATCTGGTAACAAGTCTATAGAGAATCTATTTCCCGCTCTGGGGGAATACTAGGAAGTTCATCTGGGAACACATATGGAAACTCATTAACCATTGGAATAGACTGGAGAGTCGGGGATTCTGCTTGCATATCCCGAACCCTAACAATATGGTAGATACAACCCTTTGTTATCAACTTTTTCTCTTGAAGATAGGATATGAACTTACCTTTTGGCATAGCTGCATTACCTCTCCACTCTCGCCTACCTCTCCCGGGAAATGAAATCGGACAATTCTGGTCCAACACTCTGTAGTAGCGTAACATGGTTCCAGCCAATCCATACCCATAATTACAACAAAATCAATCATCTCTAATTCTACTAGATTTGCTAAGGTTTGACGACCCACAATCTCTACTCTACAACCCCGCTAAATTATTTTTGCAATAATTGAGTCACCGACAGGTGTAGACACTAAGAATGGTCATTGAAGTAATTCTGGCACTATATCAAACTTTTGGGCCACTAATGGAGTAGCATAAGACAAAGTGGAGCCTGGATCTATCAAAGCATAAACTGAGTGAGTGCAAACATCTAGTTTACCTGTCACAACATCTGGCAATGACTCTGACTCTTGTCATCCTGGTAGTGCATATGTACAATCCTAACCGCTGCCTAAACTGTATGCCCCTGATATACCTCGTACTCTACTGGCTGAAGATGAGGGCCTACGCCCTGTAGAAGGTGTTGGGGCATATGAACCCGCTGAGGATCTATTTTGCTGATCCTGACCGCTCTGACGTCTAGTCAGACAATCTCTCATTATGTGTCCCTCCTGAACTTAGGAATAACAGGTGGTGAAACCATACCTGCATCTCCTCGAATGTAGCCTATGACAGGTACTGCATCGTGGTGCTGCTGATCTGATCTAATCTGGCCCCCTATGCTGCTGTGAGCCTGGTGCTCGTGAACTTTTCCTAGGACCTTGACTGCCTCCGACGATCTGATCTGCTGTCCTGCTACTGCTGAAATGGGGGCCTAGGTGGCCTACCTGATAGACAAGTCCTGGGCCCACCTTGAAAGTTTGCTTGAGAATCTACGGGTCTAGCCCTCCGACGCTACTCCTGACCTGCCCTTTCCATGGCGTACTGACACTGTCTGAGCTTCTCTACATTCTGAGCAAAGGCCTGGATTCGGCAGATATCCATAGCTTCTCACAGTGTGGCTATAATGCAAGACTCCATATATTCTGGAGCAAGCCCCATAACAAACCAGTGCACCCTGGCTGGCATAGTATCGACAAACGAGGGCGCATATCTAGATAAGGAATCAAACCTCAATGCATATTTCCTAACACTTTTTCTGCCCTGCTCCATATGCAAAAACTTCTCTACTCTGGCCTGTCAGACCTCTCGGGGTAAATAATGGTCTATGAAAGCCTCAGAGAAGCTAGTTCACATAGATGGAGGTGCATCTATGCCTCGAGATCTTTCCCAACTCTCATACAACAAAACTGCTACATCCAACAATCGAAATACTGCTAACTCAACTGATTCTATGGACGAGGCATGCATGACCCTGAATATTCTCTGTAGTTGATCTATGAAGTTCTGGGGGTCCTCCCTACAATCTGTCCCTATAAACTACGGGGGACTCAAGGCAAGGAACTCACGGAGTCTCGAACTACCGAGCCCCTCAGTGGGCTCAACGACAGCTGGTACTACTAGCTGAGGCTGACGCTAGGAAGCCATCATTTGAACCAACATGTAGAATGCACTCCTGACCTCTTGATCTGATGGCACAAGAATGGCTGGGGGTGATACTGGTATATCTGCTGCCCTAGCAGGCTCTGAGAGAGGTGGTGAGTGTTGGGGAAATCGAGGTGATGTCTCCCTATCGCCCTCAGATGGGGCTGACTCTGCCTGTGGCCCCCTACTAGTGCCTTCTCCTACTGTCACATCCAATTCTTGACCAGTCGCGGTCCGTCGTGCGTCAGGCATTTCTCTGTAAATAAGTAGAATAACATAAGCTTAGGGAGTTACGCTATACAACACAGCTCTATAGCATGACTGGAGGAGAAAGAAGAGTAACCACACTATTATGCCACGTAGCCTCATGTCTATAGAATATGGTGCACAATACATCCATAGACAAGACTCTACTTGACACGACTTGCAGACTCCCTAGTATACAACCTTCTATGATACCAAGTTTGTCACACCCCATCTTGGAAGGCATGACTGACACCTAGTGCCACACTGGGATCTGGACTAACCTGACTGGCCTGGTGCACTACTGGTGCACGCCTGTAACTTAATTCAAAAAATTGATGAGCTATATCTCGGTTGTAAATAAAGCCTCTGGCCGACAAGGCCACCTGCAGAAGGAGACAACTAACAAAAAACAACATAATAACAGGGATCCTGTACGGGCCGACAAGACCACTGTGCTGTCTAGTCATAACTGAAATGAAATCCGGCAACTAAACTATGCTATAGTCGACAAGGCTGCTAACTGACAGCTAAACAAGGCCCCACACGGTCATCACATGAAATAAAACATACATAGGCCTCACACGACCAACAACAAAAACTAACTACTGGAAATCTGTAGCCTGCAAGCCTCTAAGAGTGGAATAATGGTTGAGACAAGTCTCCGACCTACCCATAAACTGTACAACAAAAGAACAAACCTATTCTAACTATCAACTCCGGAGGAAAGGAGATGAATGAACTGCTAACTCCAGCTGATGGCTAAGAATGCCTCGAACCGCATCTATCTACACCTGCAGGCACGTAATGCAGCACCCAAAGGATGGGCATCAATACAATATATACTGAATACGTAAGGCAGTAAAATAATAACTGACTGAGGACTGATAAAACTGCAGTAATCAAGAAGAAGGGTAAGAATCTAACTTGAGTAACCTTACCGTCTAAAATATCTAGCTAACAAGTATATAAAACAAACAAGAACCTAACCGGGGCACCATAAGCCTGAAAGGTACAAACAACATAGAATAACCTACCTGGACCCCCATAAGCCCCGACAGGTACAAACAATGTACACCTCTACTATCTGGCTAGTCAAGGTTCATAACATACTGTAACTTAGGAATGCTTGCTCTCCAAGGCTGTATATGAGCCTGATAGGCTCCTGTAGCTTTATCTCTGTCTGAGCTATCTGGGTTGTGTAACTAGAACCTGAGCCTTGGCCTGACTATGGGTCATAATGTAATATCTGATAACTGGACCCCGAGCCTTGGCTTGACTATGGGTCATAATGTGGCTGCTGTAACTGGATCCCAAGCCTTGGAGACTATGGATCATACTGTAGCTGTTGTATCTAGGCCCCGAGCCTTGGCTCGACTATGAGCCGTAATGTAAGCTCTGAAAACTAGATATGGCCCTCACAACCTCAATCTGGTCCCCCCCGGACATCATATTGCTCCTGTGAGCATAACCCTATAGGAAACAGCATCCAAACCCCAAATATCGTATACAACAATCAAGCTGGCTAGGATTAACTCTGAGAGGGTTACTATATTATCTCTATCGTCTCAATTCAACTCATAACAGTTGGCCACAATAGGTTTACTCTGAACTACTGTAAATAACAAAGTCGTACTAACATTACGATGAATGTCACGACCTGAACGTACACCCGGATCGTAGACAGGGGAAAAGGAGCCCCGAGAGAACCCAAGTCAACCCATGGCATGAGCATACATCTAATTCAATCACATAAGCGGAAGATTTAACATATGAAAAAATAAACATGACATAAATACCTTGAAGGACAATACATAGTCCATGCATGACGGCTGAATATAACTAGTAGTCTGAAAAGCCTCTAATCATGATAGATGGGCTGATGGGACAACTCCCCCAACTAACTCTACGGTACTGCAACTGAAAGAGAAACAATAAAGTATGAACATATGGTCCTCAAAACATGAGGACTCACCAAATAAGGTGATCACAAACTCTGAGAAGCTACTGAGGAGGGTGAGCCTGAGAGCCGGGTCCTGTATAATGGAATGATACAACATAGAAAGTATGCAGTTAGTACGTGAAATGTACTTAGTGTGCAAGAAAAGTAAAAAAATATTTAAAACATATAAAAACTCATAAATGATCATAAGAGTAGGAATTCATGCTCATATCGTAAATATTATAACATAACGTAAGGCTAAATATTTTCAAAACATTCGTAATGTAATCGTACTCATAAACATAAGAGGAAAGCTTTATTGAATATGAATTGAGCCAATATACATAATCATAAACATGCATAAATCACAAGGAACAGTGGGAGATTCTCTTAACCGACATACCCCATATGATCACTCATGAAGCCCGAATTGTAACCCTAGTTAGGAGGGTGTTCGTACCTTGCCAAGGGTAGAACCATGAAAGGCGTGATCACCCATGATAAGGGCCAGTTGGGCCAGGGACAGTCATGAAGGGTCCCAAAATACCTATGGTGGCACGTAGTTTATGAGATTCGGGGCAGAACCTAGGCTCTGAACCTACTCGGTGTTCGATACTACTCCCAAAACATATATATAGTGCTCATAGTATAACATGCATGGATTCATGGGCTAGTTAAATCATGGTAATCATAAACATGCTTGTACATACGTGAACTAGCCATGAATCAAGGCCCGTGAGTCGGCCCAAAACATAATTCATGATTCATAAGGTTCATAAATACTTTGTAGATCATGCATATAGCTTGAATTTCATAAAATTATAATCGTTAACATAATAAATTCATGATTTAGACCATAATTCATGTTGGGCTTATAGATGTCATCAATGGGTAGATAGATCATAAATCGATTCATCATGGGGCATGCATAATTAGGCTTAAATACATAGAACTTCCAAATCAATAATATTAGAATTAATTTAAATCACAAAGGCTGATTAAATCCCATAGATTATGATAATATTTTAAAATCACAAAACCCATAATCAAATCATTAGAGTTTAAGTAAATCAAATTCAAAACCCCATGAGTTTTTGTTGAAATCTTTGTAAAAATCATAGAGGAGGGACATAGATGTGTAAGAAATCACCCATTGATAGCCTTAAATACCTGGGAATACCTGATTCTTAACATCCCTTGATTACCCAAGAATGAAATTGGAAGAATTGAAGGGAAGAGTCTAAAATCTCCTTTGATTACCTCTCACTATTCTTGCATGCATGAATGAACAGAAAACTGAACTTAACCCCTTTAAATTTCCCTATTCATACCCCAAAGCATCGTAGTTTAGGCCTTAGGATCTTAGTAAATTATGAAAAGGCCCTTACTATTTCGCAGAAAATAACTGCCAGGTGGTCCTAACGGATGACCTGACGGATTGTCACTTTCCCAAATGACTCGTTATGTCGCTCGTCAGGTACACTGTCAATCAAAACTACTGGGCTCGTAACAGATCACTTAACGATTCATGGGGGGTGACCAAGACTCGTAGTCACCAATCGTCAAGTACACTACCTCTATCGTATAACTTTCCTCTTATATAATCCCACGACGCACATCATGACTCGTCGCCTGACATGACGAGTCGTGGCCTCCTCCGTTAAGTCCACTGCCTTGCCTTTTCTATTTTTCTCATACCTCCTCCCACAGATGACCTAACGACTCGTGGTGTCTGACCACGAGTTGTTCCCAAGCTGTGGGGACTCCTTTTTCCTTAATTTTTTTCCTATTCTCCCAGGCCTCCCCACGAGTCACCTGACGACTCGTCTTGTGCCCGCAACCCAGATTTTTAGTTTTTCCCCGTTTTAACTCCCGGGTCCGATCTTTGAATTCTCAGGGTATAAAAATATCTCCCCCTTGGGAACATTCATCCTCGAATGTTGGAAACACACAGAAACTTAGAAACATGCAATCATCATATGCAAATACTAATTATTTAGACCGAAAACTGACGAATTGACTACCTACGAAAAGAACTACATAGCTGAACTGAATTCAAACATCACATACATCTATAACATATATCAAACTTGTGCACATGAACGAAACATGGAAACTGATTATAGAATTAGGGCAAAAATGAATACCTCAAACTGAAACTGAGCTAGTAGGGAACAAGTGAGGGTATTTAGCCATCATGACCGCTTCAGCTTCCCACGTAGCTCTCTCAACATGCTGGTTTCTCCATATCACCTTCACCGAAGCTACTTCTTTGTTCCTCAGCCTCTGGACCTGGTGATCCAATATTGCAACCGAAATTTCCTCATAACTAAGGCTATCCTTTACACCAATGCTGTCCACCAGGACTACTAAAGCTGGATCACCCAAGCACTTTTTCAAGAGCGACACATGAAATATAGGATGCACAAAAGATAACTCTGATGGAAAGTCCAATTCATACGCTACCTTACCAATTCTTCTCATAACTCGGCAGGGACCAACATAGCGGGGACTGAGTTTTCCTTTCTTTCCGAACCACATTACTCCCTTCATGGGAGATACCTTCAGAAATACCCAATCGTCCACCTCGAACTCCAACTCTCTCCTCCTCACATTAGCATATGACTTTTGGCGACTCTGAGCAGTTTTCAGCCTGTCCCTTATCAACTAAACTTTCACCATAGCCTCGTGAATCGAGTATGGCCCTATCATAGCTTCCTCACCAACCTCAAACCATCTGATGGGAGATATACACCTCTGCCCATAGAGAGCCTCAAACGGTGCCATTTGGATACTGGAGTGATAGCTGTTATTATAAGCAAACTCGATCAAGGACAAGTGATCATCCCAGCTACCTTTGAAGTCCATCACACATGCTCTCAATATTTCCTCGAGAGTCTGGATTGTCCGCTCCGCCTGACCATCCGTTTGCGGATGAAACACTGTGTTGAGTTTAACTTGAGTCCCAAGCCCTTTTTGGGGAGACCGCCAAAACTGAGCGGTAAACTGAGTACCTCGGTCTGAAATATTAGACAAGGGTACTCCATGAAGTCGAACCAACTCCCAAATATACAATTTGGCATAATCATCCACTGAATCTATGGTTTTGACCGGTAGAAAGTGTGCAGCCTTGGTCAACCTGTCTACCACCACCCAAATAGAATCATACTGTCGGCGAGTACGAGGTAGGCCCGTAATGAAAATACATATTAATCTCTTCCCACTTCCAAGTGGGAATGCTAATATCCTGAAGTACGCCTCTTGGCCTTTGATGCTCGACTTTCTCTTGTTTACCGTTCGGGCACTTGGCTACAAATTCTGCAATATCCTTCTTCATGTCATTCCACCAATATATTTCCCGCAAATCATGATACATCTCGGTGGCACCCGGATGGATAGAGTACCTGGATCCATGTGCCTCATGCAATATCCGATCCCTCAAATCACCTACATCTGGGACACACAGACGACCTTGGTACTGCAACACACCACCTCCCCCTTTGGAGTAAACCTCCACCTTTTGAATTCGAATGGCTTCCTTCAGCTTTACCAACATCGGATCCTCATCTTGCCTAACTTTCACATCCACTACCAAGGACTATTCTGATTCATTTTGCGCAATGACTCCGCGACCAAACGAGTCGACCAATCTAACTCCCAACCTTGCAAGTCGATGGACATCTTTCACCAAATCCTGAGTCTCCATCTTTTATGCCTAAGATCATGACAAATACGCAGTGCGCTCTAATTCACTCGAAATTCATTCGGAATTCTCCAGTCACAACCCAAATATGCATTCCAATCCTGAAACCCACTCTGGACCGCTTGGAACCATCAAGTTTCCCACATAAAGTTTCTTGACCCCGACTTTAACATGGTCGCATCTAGCTTCCTTAATCTTATAAATTCAACCCGAGGTTCAAATCACTCTCTAATCACCTCATAATCCTTGCAAACTATCCAACTAAATCATAACTCACCATCCGAAACTAATCAAGCTTTCAGAATCCAAATTCGAGCTTGACAACCTAGATTGTTGACTTTGGTCAATCCTCAACTTCAACCCTTCAAAAATTGAAAGTCTCACCCAATCTTCATTAAATCATCTCAGAACGAAGTCTTCCACTTCCGCAAGTTATGAACAACAGAGTAATGATATGGAAAGGTTCATCCTAGTAAAATGGATCGACCATCACAAAATGACCATGCGGCTTGCTACACTTCCAAGCTTGGTTAATAACTAGGCTTCCTGTACTAGGCTCAACATCTATGGCGGGAATAGGGAGTTATCTTGAATGTACACGTATTAACCAACATTTCCATCATGGGAAACATCCTTAGGGTTTATAGTAGGGGAATCATGAGCACGAATCGTGTAAGAAGTCTAATCTCGGCATATACCTGATATAGCACCATCTCACGAGCCGGTAGAACAAACTTTGGGGACTAAATCCATAGGGCTGAGCGTGATAGGTGACATGAGTTCACATACATATCGAGGGTTATGACATGAAACGGAATGGGTAATATTGAGATCGCAGACAGACAGGGTTGCCTGTCATCTTAGGGTTCTAAACGTAAGCGCAAGTCGAGCGTAGCATCGAGTGATACGTAAGGGAACATCTAAAGAAGAGAGGAGGGACTACCCTCGAATGCTATCCATAGGAATTCCTTACTAGAAACTCAAGACATGACTGGGCCCTAAACTTACCATTTCCTCACCTCCCATGTGATAATCTCTTAAAATGCTCAAAGGGAATTGTACCTCTTACAGTAGTCCTCGGAACTAACAATCATGATAGGTACGAGGGAATAACTTATGAAATAACTGAGACTACATTTTCGGTTAGCCGCCACTCGCTCCTGATAACTGTGTTGCTAAGGTGGGCAATTTGCTGAAGCTGATAGAGGAGGATTCGGAGTACGACCTTTCATACCATCTCGCTTGGCTAAAGCACAATCCCTGTGTTTATGAATGAGTTGGCCACAATAAAAACAAACATCTGAACCTGCCAAGCATTTCCCTTGGTGGTGCTTTCCACAACGTCCGCAATTTAGGTAAGTAATCTCCCTCACCCGAGGCTTGTACCCCCGAGCTTGGACTAGAGACTTCTGACGGGTTTGTCAGTGACTCCCACTACTCGACCCTTGTTGGGATCTCTTAAGGTTTCCAGCCCTAATCCTCTTGTTTCCCCTCTTGTTCCATCTACACACCCCAACCACACTTGAGTTAGCAACTTCCGACGGGCTTTCCTTCATGAGTCCTTGAACCCTAGTAGCTGCCGCCTTCCCGGTAGGGTTCACTGGTGCGATAGTTTTTTGGTTAGGCTGGGTGATCATGGCTCGGATCAACACTCTGAGGGCGTCTCCGAGCTCCACATCAGTAACTTGCATGGAATCCATTGGAGCTGGTGGCGCTGGCTAACTCCCATCGTTGTTCTGAGAAGACATGATTCTACACACACGTATAGCACGAGTTATAAGAATAGGGAGACTTTTCATCGCATGACATAGATCATGAAAGAAGGGAACATTCCCTAAATGCCTCATAGCCTCTTCGTCATAAGTGTGGCGCGCTTCACACTCATGAAAAAGATTCTACTTAACGCGGCTTTTAGACACCCTAGGACACTTCAAACCTATGGCTAGGATACCAAGTTTTTCACGACCCGAACGTACACCTGAATCGTGGACACGGGACAAGGAGCCCCGAAAGACCCCAAGTCAACCCATGGCATGAGCATACATCTAATTCAATCACATAAGTGGAAGAATTAACATATGAAAACGTAAACATGACATAAATACAGAGAAAGGACAATCCATAATCCATACATGACGACTGAATAAAACTAGTAGTCTGAAAGCCTCTAATCATGATAGACAGGCTGATGGGAAAACTCCCCAACCAACCACAATACTGAAACTGAAAGAGAAATAATAGAGTCTGAACATATGGTCCTCAAAACATAAGAATTCACCAAATAAGCTGATGAAAAACTCTGAGAAGCTACTGAGGAGGGTGAGCCTGAGATCCGGGTTCTGTATCATGAAATGATACAACATAGAAAGTATGCGGTCGGTACGTGGAATGTACTGAGTATGCAAGGTAAGTAAAAAAAAAAGACATGTAAAACATATAAAAACTCATAAATGATCATAAGAGTAGGACTTCATGCTCATATCGTAAATATCATAACATAACATAAGGCTCAAGGTTTTCAAAACATCCGTAATGCAATCGTACTCATAATCATAAGAGGAAAGCTTTATTGAACATGAATTGAGCCAATATACATAATCATAAACATGCATAAATCATGAGGAACAGTGGGAGATTCTCTTAACTGACATACCCCATATGAGCACACATGAAGCCCGACTTGTAACCCTAGTCGGGAGGGTATTCATACCTTGCCAAGGGTAG
>JACEIK010000330.1:268326-297048 GCA_018107945.1 Datura stramonium
CTTTTTTTTTGCACCTTATACGTTTAGCTGGATAGATACGTGAAAACACATCCTTTGAGTACGTAATAACTAAACCTAAATTCCTCTTATTGTTATTTAATCAGTAGTATTAGTCCATAGACTTTAAAAAATGCGTCTACATAAAATTTTGCTCCCTTTTTATCCGCCATTTTCAAAGAGCTTTGAAGCTTAAATCTGGTTCCCAAGTGTTCCTTAGTGTTAGAAGGTAAGTTATTTTTGTGAAAATTTCTAATATTTGATCCCTTTGAATTCACATTTCAAGTTTAGGGTTTGAATTTTTTTCTCATTTATGTGTAAGAAATCCTAGAGTTAGGAATGACAAATGACAAGTTGCATAAATTGTGTATGGACGAAGATGATCCAATGCTTAACACTAAATTTGATGAAAACACAGCATTTTGTTGCAAATGCGTATTTTTTGGTCAGATCGCAATCTAGGAATAAGTGTGTGGGAGACCCCTCACTCATTGTCCCTTCGGAGAGTGTAGGAGTTAAGGATAACCTATCATATGAGGAAGTTCCAGTCGAGATTCTAGATGGTCAAGTTTGTAAGCTAAGGAACAAAGAGGTTGTTCTATGAAAGTGCTATAGAGGAATCAACTAGTTGAGGGAGGTACTTGGGAAGCTGAAGCAGATATGATGGCTAAGTATCCTCACTTATTCCCTCCTAGACCAGCATCATCTTGAGGTAACATTCCCCTCTCTTAGTATTCTTATCAGATTCATGACCCATTAGTTGATATTGAAGTCCATAGTATGTTGGCATATTTCGTGAAGTTAGTTAAGTTCAATTTAGTTACTCTTAGTTAGATCACTTATTAGTCCATTTCAGTCTTCATTCAAGGTTGAATGTTCCTAAGGAGGAGATATTTATCATGACCCGAGTCTGCATCCTGGACGTGATACGGTACTTAGAGTCACGAGTGACCCCAAGCTAACCCATGACATAGCTTAATACGGATACTCTGAGTGATGTAAGAAATATATATGCAGAAGCTTCATAATACATAAATGAACAAATACTTTAAAGTAACAAGATATCTAGTAAGCTACTGAAATGTAAGCAATTGTTGCAAAAACAACTGAACTACAAACTCTGTCTGAAAGCCATCTAAAAAAATTGATAAGTTGTTGAGATAAGCCCCCAGCTAAATCTAAGTCTAAAACACTGAGAATAAAAGTAACTCGAATAAGCACCCCGATCCTTGGAAGATGAGTACTCACCACTAGACACCGTTGATAATCACCGGAGGAAGACTACTAATAATGTTGAGACTGAGAACATGTGCCTATATCATAAGACGATATAGCATAGAGAGTATGCATCAGTACTTTAAATGTACTAAGTAAGTGAGATATAATTAAACATAAAGATATTGAAAATTTGTAAACTGTACTGACAGGACATACAATGACCATAACTGAAATCATAAATACTGAAAGCATATGAAAATTTGATAATACTGTAAGTACTAACAAGTGTTTGAAGGTCATAAGCGTATGCTAAAATCTAGAGGACTGAACTGAATTGGAGACTATGATTGTACTGGACTGAGTTGTACTGTGGGAGAGACTATAATAGACATGTAACCACGTGAGCTAGACGTGGAGTCCGATGTATACCCTATTGGAGAAGGTCCACTATACCTTGCCAGGGTATAGTAGCTGAGCTGGGTGATCACCGTCTGAAGCCCATTCGGGCTAATAACCTATGGTGGCAACGTAGTTCTAGGAACTTGGGTGCGCTAAACCACGACCCATTCGGTGCTAAGTACTACTCCCACTGAGAATCCCAGCTGTATCTATCCATGTTGATAGCTCAAAACTGATGTCCTAAGACTTAAGTTAGAACTACTTATCTGGAAGTGTTCTGAGAGTATAAGGACCTGAAAGAAACTATGTTCTAAGACTCGTCAGAGCTGCTTTATCTGAAAGCGTCATAACAGTCTAAAGAACAACTAACAAGCTGATAAACTGATTCTACTGAGTTTCTCAAAAGATAGATAATGGCCAAAATGCTCAACTGACAACTCTGGGAAAGACTAAGCTATTCAATACCTAGAACAATTATAATTATACTAGACCAACTATTCAATCATGTGAGTAATCAACCAAACAATTTTATATATATGATAGAAAGACTACAGAAATTTTACAAATAAAATATGACCTCTCAATTATAACATGTTGCTGTACAGTGGGAACTCTAAAACATAGTACAGATAAGGAATTTCAACAATCGAAGAGAAACCCTAGGTCATGATTTCTAAATTCTGAATATCTTGGGATAGAAAGGTGAGAGGAGACCTTTGCTGAAATCCCACAAAACTAGAGTAGAATTTCCTCGAGAAAGCACCTGGAAATCTTGAGAAGGATAGAAGCCCTAGCCCTTGCCCTAAGAAACTTGTCTGAGTTCTTATGTGAAACTTTGAGTGACTTTAGGAAAGAATGAGGGGAGAGGGTCGACTAATCCTCTAAAACTCCTTCTAAATAATCCTAATACGACATAGTTTAGGAGTTAGGATAATAGAGTTTTACAAAAATGACCCTGAAAACTGCTTTAAAATTTTTGCCCGTCAGGTGGTACGACTCCACCTATGAGTTGTACCAAGATCATACAATCCATACTGACCTCTGTGATTGGGGATCCTGCTCAACACTATTCTCTAAAGTTTTCCATGAAAGCCTCCTACGATTCGTACCAGGATCCTATGGGTCATACTAGGATCCATGATTTCCCTCTGAACATTTCTCTAATTCAATTCACGACTGGGTTATATGATCCGTATCAGCTCACCATGAGTCGTACCATGGCTCATGGTTACCCAAAGTTCCTTGACCATTTCTCTGAACTTTTCCACGACTGGTCAGTATGACCTGAACCATGGTGGTATGAGTCGTAATATGTATTCGTGGTTTCTCTCAATCACACTTGCTGATTTCCTTGATCCCCCTATTATGTGTCCAGGTACGACTCGTACCTCGATTCTAAGAGTCATACTGTGGCTTGTACTGAGGCCTTTTTCCTGATTTTTTTGCATGATCAAGTTTTAAATTCAAAGGCTAGTCCCAGGGATTTCTGGGGTGTTAGAATATTGTAACAACCCTCAAAAGCCCCTAAGATTAGATCCTAGACTTTAATAAGAAACCCGTGAAAAAGGGACAAAATATCATAGGACGAGTCACGCCACGACTCGTGGTGAGTAACCACGGATCGTGACATGATCGTGATGAGCAATTGACTTTTTAGTTCTTGATCTAATGAGCCATAAGAATATTTGTTGCTTCATGTAACAACTCGTCCTGAGGAGTCGAGGTATAGGGATCGGAGATTGATTAAATCATCCCCAATAGTAATGGAAGGATCTCACAAATTGTAGGACCTAGGTACAACCTGTACAGTCTGCCCATGACAAGAAGAATCAGTAAGTGAGCAAAGAGGCCTCAGTGACCATGAGAGGTCACCATGATTCATGGTGACATATGATGACTCGTGGTACGACACATTGTCACTGGGTGGGAGAATTTTCTGAATGAGTTCCTAAGGGTCTAATGTTTTTATCTCCTAAACTTGAATGTTTTGGAATTCCTAAAGAGTATATTTAAGGGTTTAACTAGTCTAAACTCCTATTCCTTTCATTAGAACATGAATTCAAGATAATTAGCTCTCAAGTTCATCAAGCAAGTTAGGAAGTCTTCTTCAAATTAGAGTTCTTCAAGCTTGAGTCTATGTTCAACTTTTCAGGTCTATAAGGCTAACTAAAGTGAGGATTTCTAATCATCGTTATGCCCTAAACCTATGCAAGAACTTATTGAGATTTAAGCTAGAGTTTTTGACTAGATTATTGAATTGTCTTCTTCCCTATATTTGTATGTTGAATTGCCATCATTGAATTCTTCATATTGAGTTGATTAATGATTTCCTTGGTTATTGATTATAATTCTGTTCTATTGAATTGTTGATCATCCTGTCTTGATTGTAAATTGTTGATTGAGGTTGGTTCATGTCTCTTATACCATGAACCAAATTACATAAGTCATGATTTTGAAAGGCATTATTTTTAAAGCATTGTGATTTGAGTTTAATTGCATTTTTTTCCACAAAATTGAGCATATTTTAAAGAAAGTAGGTATAAAGAGATTTTGAGAAAGAAAGTATAACTTTGAGCATAGTTTTCAAAGATAAAGTGAAGTCTTGTTTTTAAAACTCATTAGATGATTTTAGCATAGAGCTCACAAGTTTTCAAAGAGATTGTCACGTCCTAAAATACCCCCTATATGTGACTAGCACCCTCCAACACCACCGCCAGGCAAACCTATTTTTCCAAACACTTAACCTTTTCTATAAGAATTGAAATACAATATATGCAACTCAAAATACATCAATAGTCGTAAAAATGAAATGACTATCCAACCAAAATCAAGTCTCAATTTATAAGAAAGCACACGACCGTTTAAGTAGTGTATTTCAAGTCCAAATCCCACACTAAGACCATGGAGCATCTAATAGAGTTACATGAGTTTAGCTTTTGGGCATGCAAATCCCAAGAAAAGAAAATATATATAAAGTAGATAAAGCTAAAATGATAGCCTCCATGAATCGATGCGAAGGCTCACCTCAGCAACAGAATCTACGCGAACGGACTCGTCAGCCACTAGTCTCACCTCTCGTAACAGAATATGCATAAACATGCAAGTAAGGAGTGAGCTATATATAAATATAACTCAATAAGATCCTCGACCCGCCACTTTAATACCCCTGGGACAAGTGTTAGAAAATGCAACCACAACGAGCACAAAAATAATATGCACAACAATATATTCCCAAAATATAAAACTCAATAAAGTCTAAACAAATGTTCAACAAGATCACTATATATATAGATATATATCTCAACGCAACTCACACTCGAGACTTATCAAACGATAGTTAAAGAGATCAACCTAACACCTCGGCTAGCCTCTCAACAGCATATATAATGCCCCAATACTATACTACTGCAGCAAGTACAAGGCCCCTAACATGCTAAGGTAGCGCATGTATGCCCCTAGTAACTATATCATGGCAGCGAAGAATATCCAACGCTCCAACGTCATGCTACGAGACCACGCCACATCACAAATCAATTATGAAATAATTTTCCTTAATTTTTTTTCTCAAAGTAACACATATGTGGCTGGTTAAAGACCACTGATTCTGTTAAGTACACGCTTGTACCAACACATGGACCAGGCAGACAAAACATAATTTTTAAAAAAGGTTTAAGAAGCAAGCACCAAAGCTTAAAGTCTCATTTACCTCGAATTTACAGCTCAAACACACTTTTCAATATTTCAGAACTATGCTCTCAGGTCTCCGGATCACCTCAAACTACACAAAAATGGGTTTAGAATGGTCAAAAATCCTTCAGTAGAAGTTTTCTTAATTTTTAACAAAAGTCAAATTCACGGTCAAAGGTTTGACCGAAAAAGTCAACTCTAGTCAATAGGACAGAATTCCCGAACTATGACCACCAACAGATTCTTCTTAATGAGAGGATTCCAGAATAATAATCAAAATTGAATTTTGATAACATTTGCCCTTTCATATTGATGATTTAGATTGAAGAACCCTAGGGCTAAACTTTCTCAATTTTTCAAAATTTCTCCATGTTATCCTATAAACTTTCTTATAATCGAGTACTAAACTCAAAAAAAAAAGATTAGGATCATTACCTTGATTCTTTGGATCGAAAATCCTTATTTTTCTCTCCTCTTTTCTTCTCTTTTCTCTTTCTTTCTTCCCTCCTCTTCTGCCTTTTTTTTCTTTCTACGTTATTTTTTTTCATGATGCCTTTCTGCTTTTCCAGCAATAATAGTGTTTTATTTTTCTAGTTCAATTGGGATTTGGCTTTATTATGATTATGATTATTATAAATTATTTTAAATTTTTATTTTTCTTTTTCTTTTGTTGCATAATTACTAAATAACCCTTTATTAAATTAGGGTTATTACATTCTCCCCTTCTAAAAATAACGTTCTTCTTCGAACGGGCTTAGAATCATACCTATAGTGTCAAATAAATTTGGATATCTATCTCACATGTCCGCCTTGGACTCCCAAAGAGCCTCCTCGGTTGGATGATTGCGCCATAACACTTTGACGGAAGCCACCTTCTTGGACCTCAATTGTCGCACTTGCCTATCAATAATAGATATTGGACCTTCCTCATAAGTCAAATTCTCATCAAGTTCCACATCCTCCGGCTGTATCTTATGACTATCATCATGAACATATCATCTAAGCATGGACACGTGAAACATAGGATGAACAACGGACAATCTCGAAGGTAAGGCAAGTCTATACACCACCAACCCAATCTTATCCAAAATCTCATAAGGACAAATATATCTAGGACTTAACTTACCTTTCCGGCCAAATATTATAAATCCTTTAATAGGGGAAACTTTTAGAAAGACTTTCTCACCCTTCATTAACTCCATATCACGGACTTTCTTATCTGCATAGGACTTTTGTCTGCTCTGTGCTGTCTTAAGTCTTTTTCATATCAATGCAACTTTCTCCAAAGCTTGATGAAGTAAATCTGACCTAATAATTGTGCTTCACCAGGTTCAAACCATCCAACTGGAAAACAAAACTTGCGACCATATAGAGCCTCAAACGGCGCCATCTGTATACTCGACTGGTAGCTGTTATTATAAGCAAACTCTACCAAAGGTAATTGATCGTCCCAATGGCCACCAAAATTGATTGCACAAGCCCTCATATCCTCCAAGATCTGAATAACCCGTTTAGACTTTCCGTTAGTTTGCGGATGAAAAGTTATACTCAACTCGACTTGCAAACCCAATGACTTCTGAAAAGACTTCCAAAACTCAGCAGTGAATTGTGCACCTCGATTAGATATTATTAAAATAGGCACACCATGAATTCGAACTATCTCACGAAGGTAAATATCTGCTAACTGCTTCACGGTAGGAGTAACCCATACTGGAATGAAATGTGCTGACTTTGTGAGTCTATCCACAATCACCCAAAATGAGTCGTGTTTCTTGAAAGTACTTGGCAACCCAATAAAAATCCATAGTAATTCTCTCCCACTTCCACTCTGGGATAATCCAGTTTTGCATTACTCCCCTAGGTTTTTGATGTTCATACTTGACTTTTTTACAATTTAAGCAACTAATTACATGCTTCAAAATATCAACCTTCATACCCTTCCACCAGTACAATCCACACAAGTCTTGATACATTTTTGTAGAACCTGGGTGAATGGAGTATCGTGAACTATGAGCCTCTTCAAGAATCAGCTGTTTCACATCACCCACAATGGGAATACATAATCTACCATGTCAATGAAGCACGCCTTCACCATCAATAGATAATGACTTAACGCCCTAATCCTGCACTCGATCTCGTAGTCTAGCAAAGTAGGGATCTTTATATTTGTGAGTCTTGACTAGTCCAACTAAGGACGATTGTACCACCATACCCGCTAGTAACTTTCCTAGCACTGTATGATCAATTTGAACTCCCCGATTGGCCAATGCCTGAATATCCATAACCATAGATCGCTTTTCAACACTGAACATGGACAAACTACCCATAGAATTTCTACTCAAGGCGTCCACCACTACATTCGCCTTCCCAGGGTGATACAAAATGGAAAGATCATAATCTTTAAGTAACTCTAACCATCGTCGTTTTCTCATATTCAAATCTTTTTTCTTGAATATGTATTTTAAACTCTTATGATTAGTATAGATTTCACATGGCTCACCATAAATATAGTGACGCCAAATCTTTAGTACAAATACGACTGCGGCCAATTCCAAGTCGTGAGTCGGATAATTCTTCTCATGAATCTTTAGTTGTAGAGACGCATATGCCACCACTTTACCATTCTGCATTAAGACACAACTCAATCTGACTCGAGACGCATCACAATAAATGGTGAAACCACCCTCCGCTGTAGGTAATGTCAAAATCAAAGTCGTAGTCAATGCGGTCTTTAATTTCTGAAAACCTTCTTCACATCCATCAGACCAATTGGAATACTACACCTTTCTGAGTTAAACGTGTCAATGGAGTGGCTATCTTTGAGAAGCCCTCCACAAACCTTCCGTAATATCCAGCTAATCCTACGAAGCTGTGTATCTCTGTAGGAGTACTGGGTCGAGGCCAATCTCGAACTGCTTCAGTATTCCTTAGATCAACTTGGATTCCATCCCGTGACACTACATGTCCTAAAAAGGAAACTGTGTCCAACCAAACTCACATTTTGAGAACTTGACATACAGCTTTCGTTCTCTAAGTGTTTGTAGCACAACTCTCAGGTGTCGTTCATGTTCTGCCTTACTCCGAGAGTAGACTAAAATGTCATCAATGAAAATAATCATAAAATGGTCTAAGTATGGCTTGAATACCCTATTCATGAGGTCCATAAATGTTGCAGGTGTATTAGTCAACTCGAAAGACATCACCAAAAATTCAAAGTGCCCATATTTGTTCCGAAAAGCTGTCTTAGAGATATCCTCGGTCTTGATTCTCAGCTGATGGTAATCTAATCTCAAGTCAATCTTGGAAAAGACAGTAGCACCCTGTAGCCGATCGAATAAATCATCAATATGAGGCAATGAATATTTATTCTTGATCGTTTCTTTATTCAATTATCTGTAATCAATGCATTCTCATTGTACCATCTTTATTTTTCACAAATAACACAAGTGCACCCCAAGGCGATACACTAGGCCTGATGAACCCCTTATCAAGTAGCTCTTGGAGTCGAACCTTCAGTTCTCAACTCAGCTGGAGCCATACGATATGGAGGAATAGAAATAGGTTGAGTTCTTGGGACTAAATCAATGCTGAACTCAATTTCTCTTATTAGGGGTAGCCCAGGAAAATCTTCTGGAAACACATCAACAAATTCTCAAACAATAGGAACACTGTCAATAGTAACATCCTCCGCTCGAGTATCATGAACGGTAGCAATAAAACCCAAATACTCATGATTAATCATTCGACGTGCCTTTACATAAGATATTATCTTTCCTTGGGCCACAGGAGTCGAGCCTTTCCGCAATAAAGGTGGTTCTCCAGGAAAATTAAAATGTATAAGCTTAGCATAGAAATCAACCAATGCATAACATGATGACAACCAATCCATACCCATAATCATATCAAATTCAGACATGGGTAAATTTAGTAGATCAACTACGGTGTCCCTATCCTGAACAGATATCACACAGTCTCTATAAACTCTATCCACTGCCAAAGTCTTCCTCACTGGGGTCATAACCATTTATGGAACAATAAGAGACTCAACTCTTTCTTCTAAGAATATAGCAAAACATGGAGATACATATGAATACGTACAACCATGAGAATTGACAATGATAATACCTATGACTACTGCATTAGATGCCTCGATATCCTGTCTGGCCATAGCGAAGAATCTAGGTGGTCCACCTGCTCCCTGAGCAACCTGTGCACCTTGTCGACCCTGTCCACGAGCACCCTCTTGAGCGACCCTAGCTGGCCGAGCCTAAGCGGGTGTACTTGTAGCAGTTCCCTGCAGATGTGTCGTAGCCTGAATAGTACCAGAATTCCCCTTAGGACAATATTTAGCAATATGCCCCTTTTCACCATAAGTAAAACAAGGACCAACAACCCCATAGCAACAACCACCATGATGCCTACCACAATTAGGACACTTCTGATATGGACTTGACTGATATGAGTTGTTACCCTTTCTATGCATCTATTGTTGACCCTGTCTAGCTGGATTTCTCGAAGACTGTGCCACTGACTCTGACTGCGTAGGCCTAGATTGCCCATGATGATGGCCATTCTTGTCCCCAGATGGAGCACCACTGAACCTTCCCATGTTACGTGCCCTTTTGCTTTCTCTTTCAGCTCTTTACATTTCTAAATAGGACTCATAATGGAGGGCAGTGTCAACTACGTCTGAATAGGTGCCACTTTGTACATCTCATATGACAGAACCACGGTAACGATGCTCAAGTCCATCCACGAATTGTCTCACCTTCTCCCTCGGGTCTTCAACTAAAATTGGAACATACCTAGATAACTCAGTGAACTTAGCCTCATACTCTGTAAGTTTCATAACTCCTTGTCATAAGTTATTAAACTGATGTCTCATGTCGTCTTATTTTCTCAAGGGAATGAACCTGTCCTTAAAAATTGTTGAAAACACTGACCAAGTGATACGTGGTAACCCTACTTTTTTGCCTCTCTAAACTGAAGTCCACCATGCCTCTGCAGACCATGAGAATAGGAAAGTGGTAAATTCCAAACCTCGATTCTCCTTCAACCCCAATGTAGTTAGTATCTTTTCACAAGGATCAATGAACATCTGAGGCTCAATAGAAGTTGGCGTTGCATCAAACTCTGGTGGCTTAAGATCCATGAAATTCTTAAGATCTTTGGATTGCCCAGTAGTTGCAACTAAATGAACAGTCGGCTGAGGGGTCAACTAGGGTGTCTGTGTAGCTGCAACATTCAACTGAACTTGTGTTTGCGCTTGCGAATTAGTTTGAGGAACTAGAAGTCTACCATGATTAGGCACCAATGCCTTTAACACGTTCAACAATCTCATCACTACATTTGTAGGCAAGGAAACGGTAGGTACAGAAGCTCGCACTATCGATGGAGCATCTTGAACAACCTGTTCCTGTACTCGCTCCAGAGCAGCAACTCAGGGCTGACCCCATTCATAATTTCAGGCCAAGGATTGGCCTGTGCCCTAGTTTGAGCCCTTGTTTGATGGGCCCCAGCTCAACTACTACCGGGGATAGTACCATGCCCCGTACCCCATCCAACTGGTGCCTTTGATCGACTAGCAGATAAAGATGCACATTTCTTAGCCATCTGCGAAATAAATATTTCAAGATTAGACTTGAATTAATTCAACGCACGAATAAATAATAAAAGAAGGGAAAACATCCTAAATGTTCGGTAGCCTCGAGGTCATAAGTATGGGCGCCTACATACCCATGAACAAGACTCTACTAAACACTGCTCCATGTCCCAGGACTTAAAGCCTAAGCTCTAATACCAACTTTGTCACATTCGAAAATACCCCTAGACGTGATTGGCACCCGCTAACACCACCGCCAGGCGAACCTATTTTTTCAAACACTTAACCTTTTCTATAAGCATTGAAATACAATATGTGCAACTCCAAACACATCAATAGTCATAAAAATGAAATAATTATCCAACCAAAATCAAGTCTCAATTTATAAGAAAGCACACAACCGTTTAAGTAGTGTATTTCTAGTCAAATACCACATAAGACCATGGAGCATCTAATAGAGTTACATGAGTTTAGCAGTCGGGCATGCGAACCCCAAGAAAAGAAAATATATATAAAGATTAGATAAAGCTGAAATGATAGCCTCCATGAAACGATCTGAAGGCTCACCTCAGCAACAGAATTTACGCGAATGGACTCGTCAGCCACTAGTCTCACCTCCTGTAACATAAATATGCATAGACATAAAAGTAATGAGTGAACTATATATAAATATAACTTAGTAAGATCCTCGACCTACCACTTTAATACCCCTGAAACAAGTATTAGAAAATGCAACCACAACGAGCATAAAAATAATATGCACAACAATATATCCCAAAATCTAAAACTCAGTAAAGTCCAAATAAATGTTCAACAAGATCACTATATATATAGATATATATCTCAACACAACTCACACTCAGGACTTTTCAAACGGCAGTGAAAGAGATCAATCTAATACCCCGACTAGCCTCTCCGCAACATATATAATGCCCCAATAGTATACTACGACAGCAAGTACAAGGCCCCTAACATGCTAAGGTAGAACATGTATGCCCCTAGTAACTATATCACGGCAACGAAGGATATCCAAAGCCCCAACGCCATGGTACGAGACCACGCCACATCACAAATCAATTATGAAGTAATTTTTCCTTAAAGAAATATTTTTCTCAAAGCAACACATATGTGATTGGTTAAAGACCATTGATTCTGCCAAGTACACGCTTTTCCCAACACATGGACCAGGCAAATAAAACATAAATTTTAAAACAGGTTTAAAAAGCAAGCACCAAAGCTTAAAGTCTTACTAACCTCAAATTTACAACTCAAGAACACTTTTCAATATTTTAGAACTATGCTCTCGAATCTCCGGATAACCTCAAACTATACAAAAATGGGTTTAGAATGGTCAAAAACCCTTCAGTAAAAGTTTGCTTAATTTTTAACAAAAGTCAAATTTGCGGTCAAAGGTTTGACCAAAAAAGTCAAGTCTAGTCAACGGGGCAGAATTCCCCAACTATGAACACCAACAGATTCTCCTTGATGAGAGAATTCCAGAAAATTAATCAAAATCAAATTTTGATAATGTTTGCCCTTTCAGATTGATGATTTAGGTTGAAGAACCCTAGGTTTAAACTTTCTCAAGTCTTCAAAATTTCTCCATGTTCTATCCTATAAACTTTCTTATAATCACATAATAAACTCAAACAAAAGATTTGGATCATTACCTTGATGCTTTGGATCGAAAATCCTTATTTTTCTCTCCTCTTTTCTTCTCTTTTCTCTTCCTTTCTTCCCTCCTCTTCTGCGTTATTATTATTATTATTTTTCTTGATGCGTTTTTGCTTTTCCTGCAAAAATACTGTTTTATTTTTCTAGTTCAATTAGGCTTTGGCCCTTATTATTATTATTATTATTAGAAATTATTTTATATTATTATTTTTCTTTTATTTTATTGCGTAATTACTAAATTGCTCTTTATTAAATTAGGGTTATTACAGAGATGTTTGGAGCATAATGTCTCCCAAGTTTTAACTTATATTTTGAGCAAAAGTCTCCCAAGAGATTTTCAAACAATCATTATATTTATAGCTAAAATGCTTTATAATGATGTTTTAAGATGGCTCAGATAGGCATAAATATATGAGCATATGTTTTGGGAGGATTATTTAGCTCCTAATTGGGTGAAGAGTTCAGATAATTCTAAAGCCCCAGAACTACATAGTTAGCGTAGGATAGGATCATGTTGTTGGTTCAGGTGACTCCTCAAAGATAAGTCCCTAGTAAGAATTTGATGTTATGAATCTAAGATTCTGATTGTTCTCTACCCTGGCAAGTCTTTGAGCGGCTTTGTCAACTTGAGCGAGATAGTTGGACATTATGTGTTCATTCATGATGGTGTCGGTTATGAGAAACTCCCCAAGTTAAAGTTATGCATTTATTTATATATTTTCAGATATGGTTTTGATGCACAATTTTGTTGCATAAATGTTTTACACATTGATCATATTGTGTTTATTACATCATTCAGAGTTTCAAATTTTGTTATATTGTTTCAATCAGTTTATTCTTTCAAGTTCATATACTCTTGGTTAACTGTTGTTTCATTTAGCCTTGTTACGTACCGTACATTCCAAGTACTAATTCCATTTAGAGATGCATCTTATTATGATGCATACTTAGGTAGATAGGATCAACAACAGATGCAGCACTAGGACATTATATCATTTAGCTGTTGGTGAGACCTCCTACTTTCAGAGAGTCCCAGTCTTATTGAGTATTTTATTTCATAGAGCTTGAGATAGCCACGGGAGTTATGTTCCGACTCCTATTTTTCAGTTATAGAGGCTTCATAGATAGAGTTAGAGTTGATTCAAAATATTACTTTATAACATTGATTTTGGTTTCAACTAATAAATCTTAGTTTATTTTATTGAGCCCATACAGTTATTACTTCTGTTATGTTTTATTGAGATCTAAAACATAGTCTGAGTGCCGGTCAACGTCTAGGGTGTAGTCTTAGGATGTGAACATCATCTCCAATATTTTGACTAGCTCTTCTTCCAATAGTCCCAACCCCTTTATTAAAAGCTGAACTAGATTCCTTGTTAGCCATGTGCACATATACTTCGAAAATACCTTCATTTTCCAAACACTTGGCAGTTTTTAAAAGAGCCTTGTCATTATTTATATCTCCTATAACGACACAATTAGGTGGACGAATACTATATATGCAACTTGTATCATTCCCTAGTTCTTTAATATAGTCATTCAACTCAAAATAAGATATTGTATCTACATCAACATTCACATATTCATTCATTACCCCACCAACATATCTTAGTTCTCCACTTTCTAACAGTAAGACCCCACCATGAAATAATCTTAAAGTGATGAATGTAAACCCACCCATACATGAATGCAAAAAAAAGAATAATAACAAATTCAACAAAATCCTTAAAAATTGTATAACCCACGAAAATGAGATATCGCACTTAAAAAATCACTTATCTTCTCAAAATCAAGAACAATTCACTGTACACATAGAAGATAAAAAATAGTGGGTTAACATGAACACACAAAAATTTCAATGCTATTTAGCAAAATCTAAAAAAAACAAAAATAATAGATATAAGAAAACCCTAAAATGATATAAAACTATTTAAGTGTTGTAAATAACTAACCTTTGGTCTTGAATTATGACGAATAACAAGTTTAGCCTTCCAATCCGATTTTGAGTCGATGAGTATCTCGTACCATAAATTCAAACAAGCTTAGCCTTCCACTCTATTAGAGTCTTGCAATTTGACTTTGATTAAATAATAAAAAGCTTAGACTTTCACTCTATGATCCTGGATTCGCCACATTTTTCAGAAAATAATACGGGTTGGAGTTCTTCTTGAGAGATCAAAAAGGAAGAGTTTGAAAAGATGGGGGAATTTGGAGAAAAGTTGATGTTAGCATTCCTCTTTTCATTCTTAATGGATATGATAATAAATTAAATAAAGGAAAATAAAATAATATGGGGTACTTTATGTATTATAACTGTATTTTAGGTCCAACTCAGCGCATAAGTTGCAAATAATTATGGGAAAAAAAGTTATGGGGGATAATAGCCCCCCCCCAAAGGAAAATTGTGTAATTGAAAATATGGTGATAGTTCGGGAGGTACTTGTAACACCCCATAAGACCCTAAGGTTAGATCCTAGACATAAAGCATAAAACCAGCAGACCGGACAAAAATCCCACAGTACAAGTAATATCATGCCTCGTATGAAGTAACTACGGTTCGTGACTTGACCCATGAGGGGAAGTAGTTTTTTCAGGTTTTTAGATACCACGAGCCATGGGACGACTCAGTAGGGTGGTACAGTTCATAGTATGGAATCGTGAGATGAGGTTCAAATAAGTGTTTGGAATTTTTCAGAGACAACGAGTCTCAGTATGACTCGTAGTGAGGTGGTACGAGCCATAGTATCCGTCCATGGTATGAAGATTAGAGAATAACCAACTTGGCTTTAGGAGGTACGAGTACATGTCATGGATCATAGGACCATAGCATGATTTGTACCATTTGTACTTGAGTTGAGTTTCTACAAGTTTTTAAGTCACCCATAAGCCACAAATTTCATATCACGACCCATGGTATGTCAGCATGAGTCGTGGTAAGATTTGTGAAGGCTGGCAGCGTAGTTTTTCAACTCGTTTTCATAAGGGCATCTTAGTAATTTTTTATGCTTATAACCCCTAAACTACGTCATTTTGGGGTAAATTGACAGGGGATTAAGGGGAGTTAGCCAATTCTTCTCCCTCATTTCTCACTTAGCCTCTCAAAAACAGTACGTAAAAGCTCAGGAACTCTCCCAAGCAAGAACTAAACTAGGGTTCTTCCTACATCTTTAGAAATTCAAGCTTATTCTCAAGGGTTTTTTTCTACAGGTATATGGGGCTTCAACAAGGATTTCCTTTCTCCCTTGTGTCCTAAGATTTTCAGTAAACCCTAGCTTTGAAGTTTACTAGAAATCATGACCTAAGATTTTCTTCTAATTATTGGATTTCCCTATATTCTCAATGTTTTAAAGTTTTCATAACTATTACTATCTGAAATTAAGGTCTTGGTTTCATTTCTATAGTATGCTTTCCTAGCCCTGATCTTTAGCATGATTTTGGAATTAAACTTGCATGACTTAGAATTCGGTCAGAAATATTGCATTATCATGATTCTATCACTTGAGTATGAATTTTTAGAATAAATACTTTAAATAAGAGTCATAACTTCACATATAAGAGTCATAAATAAGAGTCATATAGACAGGGTCATTGTAAATCATTCAACATTATTTTCCTTACAGTTTCTTTGTCAGTATACTTACATTTTAATTCGCATAACTTCACATACTCAGTACATTTAAAGTACTGATGCATACTTCCTATGTTATATCATCTTATGATATAGAGTCAGGCACTCAGGTTCAACAACATGGTTAGTATCCATCAAAGTTTAGTTTTAGACTTTGGAGTTAGCTAGGGGCTTTGATGAGTTGGTAATTTACTAACTCACTGAGCTATTAAACATGAGTTTTTGCTTAGTTTTCAAGTCAATTAGGTGAATTTTATGCCTTTTCTCTTTGATCCTTGCAGGTACTTAACTTGAATGGAGAAAAGCATGAAATTAATCAAAAAGCATGGAAATAGAGTTGACGACCGGTGCTCCACTAGACGACACCGATGAAATTCCAGATTGACCATAGTTAACTACTGTATGGAAGAAGGTTGGAGACCAGCAGACCACAGATGAGCACCGGCGAACCGCCGATGCCAACACCGAAGTGCTAAGGAACTTACTGCCAGGAGTTGTGACCAACCGACGGTCTGCAGATCAACACCGACAGTGCCGAAGAGCCAAAAACCTCACTGTCCTTCAGCTAAAGATAACCGACATTTCCCGAATCTGTACCTGCGAACCGCCGATGAATCGCAAGTGAGGCCCCTCAGCCAGGGGTGAAAATGTCAAGGACAGAAAAAGAGAAGCAGATCTGTACTCTATTTTTGTACCTCACATAAAAGAACTAAATATTCCATTATAGAAAGTATTGATTTTTCTATTGATTTTGTATTGTATAGAAAGTAGAGAGAAGTAGAAAGAGAAAGAGTCATCTTCTTCATTGAGAAAGTAGAAAACTCCATTGGAGTTCACACCTTGCTTGAATTTCTCTTACTCAAGTTTGTGAATGGATATCGAATTTTTGTTTAATGCAATGTCTTACTTTACTTACATGAGTAGCTAATTCTTTTCTAAGGGTGTGTGAATAATTGGGGTTGATTTGGATTGGGTATTGTGTATTTGATCTTAGATTTACTTAATTAGTATGATTTTAGTGTTTTCTCTAAATTTTAAGCTAAAAACTCATAGTTGCAAATGTGGGTTGCATTTCCTTACTTTGATTTTTCTTGAAAAAGAAAATTAAGGTATGGGTGAGGAAACACCAATGGGTATTTGGGTGGTAATTATGTGGGTTGAGCTAGACATACCCAAAACCCATTACTACACATCCATTAAGGATTAGAGCTAGAAATTGTGAATTCATACCCATGCTGATGTGGTTGTTGGGAAGAGGAATCTTGGGATTTGAGAAAACCTAAGGTATAAGACATCTAATTGGTTGAGAAACTTAAGATGTCACCTATTACGTAGCTAATCATGTTGTTGAGTAAAGATAGGAGTAATTAACAATTCCTACCCATTGAAGCCCTTATTAATATTACACCTCTAGTAGTCTCTCCATTGGTCTTTTCTATACTTTGCCCTGTTTTTAGTGTATGATTTCATATTTTATTTTATAAATAGTGATTTCTCAAATTTTCTCTTATTTGTCTTGCAACATTAATGCGAATTAGTTTAATTTAATAGATGACTATTGTGTGATCAATTGACATTCCTTGTGGGATTCGACCATGACACCTATTGGGTTATTTATTTTTATACAACGATCATTTACGCTCTTTTGTAAAGAATGGTGTATTTTGGATGTTATCAAAAATGGAATGATTGCTGGAGAATGTAGTTTGATAGCCTCTTATTATTGTTATTTTGAATTGATCTTGCTTCTAATTGGTCTGACTTTAAATTGTGGTTGGTGACTTCTAGATTGAAATTGATATAAGCCAGCACTCACTAGCAAGAGAAGGTTCGGTGGACGGGCATATGGATCATGAGGATGATGACCCTGTGATGCCCGATATAGCAGGTGCAATTCGCCTACCTCACACGGTAGGGAATGCAATTTTTCATGTGACGAGTACAATGCTACACTTACTTCAAAATGAAGGGACTCTTCGGAGAAATGCCCAATGAGGATGCAAACAGGAATCTCCACAACTTCTTGGAGATTTGTCAACCCTTCAATATTACAAATATCACTCAAGAGTCAATCAGATTGATACTCTTTCCATTTTTACTCATAGGAGAAGCAACCGCGTGGTTGGAGGAGTTGCCTCCCGAGTCTATTACCTCTAAAAATGAACTCAAGGAGGTATTTTTGGATAGGCTCTTTTCTCCCTCAAGGATGTTGCAGCTGAGGGATGACATTACTAATTTTCAACAACTTGCAAGGGAACAACTCCATGAAGTGTGGTTGAGGTTTAAGAAAAAGGTAGTCATTTGTCCAAACCATGGCTTACCTGATGGGGTTGTACTTCAAAGCTTCTACCAATCATTAGATTATATCAATAAGTCTGTGGAAAATAATTTGGCTGGGGGATCAATCATGGATAAACCCTATGGAGTATCCAAGGCATTACTTGATAGATTGAAGAAGACCAATCGAGCATGGCATACTAGAGAAGCGGAGGTATCTTCTAGTGGTGTTGCCCCAAATCTGTTGAGTGCGGAATTGAGGAAGAGAGATGAGGATAGAGATGAAACTCTTTCCAAAATGATCACCCAACTAGAGTTGATGACAAAACAAGTGATGGCAGCTGGTACAAAGAGTGTGAATGTCGTGGCTGCTTAACTACATGCTCAGTTTGATGATGATACGTCACCCTGAGATATGAGGAGGAGTGTCAATATATGTCAGGCCAATCGGGGGGTTCTTGCCTTGGGTATCAAGGTGTCAATCAAGGCCCTTGGAATCCAAGGGAGGAGAGTCAAGGTTGGAGAAACCGTGATAATCTTGGATGGGGGGAGAGAAATGACCGATGGGGGAATAGAGAGCAAAATCACTAAAGTTCTAACCCTTACATACCTCCTCCAAAAGCAGAAACACCTCAAGGAGAGCCCGAGGTGAGTGATGTAGGAAGCTCAAAGATTGAGGACATGCTGTCCTGAGTGTTGAAGAAAGTAGAATCCACTGACAGTGGGGTTATAGAGTTGAAAAGGGAGGTGTCTAACCTCACCCAAACTGTGAGCTCCCACTCAGCTTCAATAAAACACCTCGAAGCACAAATGAACCCCTGCATGAAGGGTGCACTTCCTAGTGATACTGTCCCAACCCAAAGAAAGATGGTCATTGCATGACAATCATGACTATGAGTGGTAAAATATTGAAAGATGTGGGCATGAAGCCCAAAGATGTTGATTCCCCAAAGGAAATTGATGATGATATGTTGGATGAGGTGTCAAAAGCACCAAGTGTTGGTGATGATGAGGAACGAAAAGATGAGGGAGATGTTGATATGACGCCCTCAGATAATGTTCATGTGAAGATGGGAATGAAGGCCCCTAATGACAAGGACCATGAAGTAAGAGTTCCCCCGCCATATCCACAACAGTTGGCCAAAAAGGAGGATAATCAATTCATAAAATTCATAGATATGTTTAGAAAATTATCTATCAATATACTACTGGTGGATGCTTTGATTCAAATGCTAGGATATGCAAAATTTATGAAGGAGCACTTGAAGAAAAAGAAGGTGGTGGATACAGGAACCGATGAGGTGACCCATCACTGTAGTGCTTTCATGACTAGCAACCTTGCTCCAAAATGTGAAGACCTAGTGGAATTCACCATTCCTTGTGCAATTGGCTTATGTATGTTCAATAAGTCTTTGTGTGACCTTGATGCTAGTATCAAACTCATGCCTCTCATGATATTCAAGAAACTCGGGTTAGGGAGTCCCAAACCTACCTCTATGAGGCTATTGATGACGGATAGGTCAATCAAAAGACTTGTTGGAGTGCTAGTTGATGTTCTTGTGAAGGTGGACAAATTCATACTCCCAGCTAATTTCGTCGTGCTGGATTTTGAGATGGACATCGAGGTGCCAATTATCTTGGGGCGACCTCTACTAGCAACGGGAAGGGCTTTAATTGATGTGGAGCTTGGAGAGCTTAAGTTCCGAGTAGGTGGTGATGAGGTTACCTTCAATGTATGTCAGTCTATCAAGTCCCCAGATGAGTGTAAGGTCATGGTTTGTTTTTTTGATTTTGTATGTATCTTGGATGCACAAACAATGGAGAAGAAGAACAGGGCAGGCACGATGTTAGACCGGAAAAACACTGGTGCCAATATGCAAAACGCCGCCCTGTCGCAGGTGATGAATAGAATAAGGGGAGAGAAGAGAGGAAATCAGCTACTCACCGGCAGAACACCGATGCCAATCAATGAACCACAGTGAAACGACAGCTTTAAATAGTGCACCTAGAGTTGGGGTGTATTCGGCAATCCAACCGGCAACTTGCCAGTGCCAATTCACAAACATTGGCCAATCGTCGGTGGATTAACGGTGAACTGGAAAGATAATGGGCACCGGCTTCAGAGTCAGCGAACCACCGGTCCCCACCGACGATCACCGGTTAAGCACAGGTGCAGGTAAGTCCATCTTTTAAACATTTTTGACTGCTCCATAGATCAACCCAACCCGGTTATTTAAAAATACCAGTCAAAACCCCATAAACCCTTCCTTCCACATTTCCACTTCCCCATTACACCTTTTTAACCTCCACATACACTACCTTTCCATCTTCCCACCATTAAACCCACCTTTTTACCTACCAATACCCTTCACTCCTTCCCTCCTATAAAATCCACACTTCATTCCCCATTTTCATCACTACTCACTCTATTCTCAAATACACTAAGGCAAGAAAAGTGTGGAGCTCCTTTATTCAAGCTTTGATCTTTCTCCTCTCTTTTCTCTAAAAATCCATTTGGTACGTAACTCTTACTCTATTTTTGATTATTTAGTTAAAGATATAGATTATTGTGAGCTTGTGAAAATCAAAATGCCCCCACTCATGTCTCCCTATTACCCCATGATTATGCTTGTCGGTATTTTGCTATTATTCATAATGTGGGTATGTGGGGGTAGTGCTCTAATATTGAATGACAATGTGGGTCTTCTTTATGAAAAAAATCTTGCTTCTCTGTGAGTTTGATTTTAGTTGGGGGTAAATTCTGAGTAGCCCTATGTGTGCTTAAATTGCACAATTTGCCCGATGATAGATGGAGTGCAGTCTTTCTTAAGGGTAAATTGTCACTTTTACTTGCTTTGTTGTTGATGTTGCCCAAGCGCATGCAAGCGCACGTAGTCTTCAAGTAATATAGGATTTTGAAGTCCAGATATCGTACCCAAGGGACTTTTCAATTTAATCATTATAAGGTTGTACTTTGATTTCACTAATCTACAAAACAAGTAAAATGAAGATTGGTTTGGAAAATTGAACTACTAAAACTTAAAATACAAAAGTAACTAAAACAAATGAAAGTTTGATTGTATTTCAATAATGATGAAAGACTAGGGCAATGACACTTGGTTGGTTTTAGGTTGAATTTTCCAGACGTAATTAAACTGGCGTGATTCTTCCAATGGTTGTAGTTGTAAGTTACTATCCCATTTCTTGTCACTATCCCTATAATCCAAGAAATATTTCATAAACCCTAACGCCTAAATCCCTATGGTCGCAGGAGAATAATGAAATGACAATTATGCCTACTTGTATTTCAACTAAATAGGGTTGAAGAGTATATCCCTATCCTCAACAACAACTTCTATCATATCACCAATGGGTTCAAGGGTCTTTGAATTCCCGTTCTATATTTATTTTTAACCCTTTCGATTTCCTTTCCCAAGTTCAATCGAAAGTCAACGGATTACTTACAAGGTGATCAATCTCATAAATAATAAATTAACACAAATAAATACAAACAACCATAATTGAAGAATCACAACCAAGTTTAATTAGTCTTTCAAACAATCAATTATTCATCATGGCCACAACCCTAGAATATGAGTTTAGCCACTCATTGACAAGCGGAAAAAAAATACTTATTCATCACATGCAAAAATACAAAGTAAAGAAGAGAAAACCTGGTTGTAGAACTTTGTCTTCCTTCCAAATGTCTTACAAGCTTTCATGAACGAACTACGGAATAAAAAATTAGTAAAGACTGCTTCAAGAAGTCCAAAATTTCTTAATAAATGACCTAAGGCCACTATTTATAAATGAGCCTTCAAATCTTCCCTTCAAAACTTGACTTTAAAATCAGCATTTCTCGCCCCGGAATGACCCTGGCGTGCCGCCCCTCCTATCTTGCCATAGACTTAGTCAAATTCTAGCAATTTTAGCTCTAGATAGGGTTTGGTGCGTGATGTCGCCCAAATTACACCTCGCAATTGAGATATAAGCGGTCAAATATAGAACCCAACAAAGATTGAGGTCAATCCCATAGGGAATATGGTAAGAACTTAGGTTAGTGCGAATAACTACTACTATTGATTGACTTATTTCCTAATGGAAAAAAAATATGGACTAATAACAAAAGTAAAATTAATGAATGCTTGTATTAAATTGGGTTTGTATTCAATTTACAACTAGACTAGGATTGTATTCCCCAAGATTTCATAACCACAAGGATTATACACTAGTAATCTTTTCTGGTGTTTAACATGCAATATTGGTAAGTTAAGTTCACCTAAATGGTTTGTACCCTATCTAGGTGATTTTCACCTTAATATCGGATTAGCTATTCCTTGGACAAGTTCAAGATATTAGATGAGGGTTGGTAGCCTCAAATCTCCGTTGTTAATCCCTTTTTCCTATTCTTTACCTCCTTGATCCGGTAAGTAAGAATAAGGCAAATCATAATGTTTGCAACCGTCAAGAATCAATTAAAACGAAGGGAAAACAATACATGCATAAAACTTTGTTCAAGAATCAGTAAGTATTTTTACCTATGTATGTTAATTTATCTTGGTTCCCAGAAACCTAGTTTATGGGTTTAGCTACTCATGTTTGTGTTATTGGAATCACGAAATATAGAAGAAATCATAATTGCAACTAACAAAGTATTGTAGAAGAAAAACCAAGTAGATTGAATAAATATTCCAATGTAGCTTTCGTATCTTAAATCAATAATCATTTTATGAAAACTTACTCACAAATATCGCTCAAGATTCTCCTCAAAATCGGCTTCTAAACGTTCTCCACAACCTCTTTAAAATAAACCTAAAACTGGGTATTTATAATACAAAGAAATCCTTTTCCTAAATAAATCTGAAAACCAGGTCGGCAGTGACAACGGGCCATGTGACGGATCGTTAGGCCTTCTGAAGAGTCGTCCCTTGCTTTAAATCAATCGTCCTCAACAGCTTACCCAGACTTGGCAACGGGTCACCTGACGACTCGTCGTGCCTTAGCACAAGTCGTTAGGTCTCTCGTGGTCCACTTCCTTAGAAATTCCAGTGCACTTCAAGGACAACTCCAGTAACTTGCCAATGAGTCATTCCTTTAGGCGACGACTCGTGATGTCAGTAGTTAACTCCACTTGAAAATTAGATAAATTTTTCTCTTCAAATGCTAACGGTTGACCTCACGACTCGTTACCATTTGTAATGAGTCGTTCCTCTAACTCGTCAAGTGCACTGTGTCACTTCTTCAAGACTTCATCTTTTTGCCAACGCCTCAAGTGACAGGTCGTGCCTCCTGCCAATGACTCGTTAAGTGCCTAACAGTCACCTTTCAGCTTTTTTTCTCATTAATTCGACTAAAATCACTTCCAGACCTGTTTTCCTGCACATTAAGCACTAAATACCTTATACCCATATAAACATACCTGGAATGTGCACAATTTCTTGGTTTTAAGCGTCTAAAGTGTCATAAAATCACTACACATCGACACCCTCAACTTAGAACTTTTGCATGTCCTCAGGCAAAAACAAAACAAAATAATCTACTTCGACGCTTCAATCGGAAAAACTTTAGGAAACTTACAACAGTCATCAAAATCAATTTTTCTAACCCCTCCCTCATCATATCAACTCAAAACATTATGCATATGCAAAATTTCCAACCATATCACAGAGGAATCGAAACATGGCAAAATACTGTCACCTGCAACCATGCACATAAATACATAACACTGCCCCAGACAATTTGCAGACGATTTTGTTGACCAAGTGCTCTCACCTCAAAGAAGTCCCACACTCACACATATGTATATGAATATCTCGGTAAATTTTTATTGTGACTACGTAAGATCCACTCATGCTCACAAAGAAATTGAAATTGTATGCAAACAATACCATAGGCTTGCCTTTACTTTCAATACCTCGATTTTCGGGCAAATACCTAGGATCACTATAGGACTTTCTCGGCTTGTAACGTAGGATCGGACTTGGGTATGGTACATATGGATTTTAGTAGCTCAAACCTCCTTGACACTATGCTTTTTAATCCACTTTTCACCTTTTTTTTCTATTTTCTCCCTTTTTCCTTTTTTCTGCTTTAGACTACGGATGCGGTTACTTCTTATTCAACAAAAACTTATTGATGTCTCACGTTATTTTTCTTTTCTATTTTTGCATTTTTTACAACTAGAAGTTTTTATTTTTTTATTTTTTTTCTTGTCATCATGCATACCACACCCGCTCTTTTTTTCTTCTTTTTCATTACCCAACTTTACTTCCACCTTAATCTTCTTACTCATCCATATCATAGCCACCCTCAACTTAGGCGATTTGCCTAAGTTGAAGTTCACAATATCCAAGGAGGGACCAGGGCCAAAACAGGTTCATTCATAATAAAATCAGGCATGTGAATTGTTGTGAACAAAAAGAAAGGTCAATTTAAGCTCAAACATTTTGATCAAGGGATTTTATTCACTTTGGTAGGTCTTTTAAGCTAAAGTGGACTCATAAATAAAAAACAACCTATGATCCTTTCCTAGTTTCGTATCCTCTATCTCGATACGACTGACTAGACAAGTTCTAGATTGACACACACAACTGAATTCAGCTATCAGACCTCACCTTCACACATAGCACCGGTCAATATCATCAATTCTACTAATCTCTAGTTCAAGTACAGCCATACAGTGGTAAACAAATTCACAGTTCTAATGCCATGCAAAGATTCACAAAGGTCATAATTTTCAACTCTCACATACACATATACAAAAAATTTCGGAGGGGTATCAAATCATCTAATTAAATATCAAATAATTTTAGCAATAATTTTAGCTCTTAACTGCTTTCAGTTTTCCTAACTTTCTTCCGACTGACACACAAAACAAAAACATAAAACAAAGCATGCATCATCCTCGATGCAGATATATACAAGAAAAAAACTAAGGGAATAGGAAACATACCTGTGCGACCTAGATGTCAGCTACCTGGTCGGGGAGGGTGTGGATACCCCTCCAACATCAACTCCAATATTGTCGCCTTGAACCGACGCATTCTCAGATCAAACTGAGCTCATTCCTTCACCACGAGCTCTCACAACCTCAGTCTCGACTCTCAATCAAGCCTCCTCTCTTGATTCGTGCAGCACTCTCTCCATCTCACTCTGCTCCCATTTTTGCTAACGGAGAAGAGATGTATCAACATCATCACTTGCCTCCTCACGAGGCCTCTTCCCCTTTGCATGTGCCACCGGCTCTCCGTTATGAAATCAAAAATCGGTGGTAGCTCCTCCTCAAACTCATTATCGATCACAGGGAGGACCGGTGGAGGTACCATAGTTGTCTGTCGTGCGGCCAAGTCCCGCACCTCATATCGTAATGCTCCCAGCTCTCCGTACCATCTAGACAACTCTGGCGCCTATAATTGTGCAAGGCGCTTGTCCATCCTTCGCTCAAAAGCGTCCAGTTGCCCATGCACCAAACTGGACAGTGTCCAACTCCTTTGACACCCACGACTTGACCTGCTCCATCAAAACTTTGACCTGTAGAGTTGTGTGTGCCTGCTGCTTCTCTGCTTTAGCCAGCCGCCTAGCCATATCAACCAAAAATTCCTGTGAGACTGTGACTAGGCCGTGCTGGATCGTGGAGGTACGACTGATGGTTTGGATGTTGTTGTTGTTGTAGATGATGATTCTGGAACATCGGCAGTTGTGGAGGCATCCGCTGCATCTGTAGCCTCAGCCTGGCTACCTATATCTCTGCCCTCAGTAGGCTCGGCTGCTAACTTGGAAAACTATGTTGCATCAGTCTGCATCCCACTGCCAAATGCCTCTGCTATTATGGTCACTCCAGCGGATGCAGATGCCTGAGTCCTCACCCTCGATACCGGGTTTGTATCATCTCTAATCAGCTCGATATCAGTAATCTTCTGAACTACCACTCTCTGATCAACTGATGGTAGTTCTGGCACTCGAGACTCCCGACAGAGTCTATCAATCAAGCATGGGAAGGGAATTATCATTTCGTCATTTATCCCTCCATGATGGTGGCTACCAGTGCGGCTCTGTCGGGTGAGAGAATATTATCATTGCTTGTAGGTACCAGCCTGTGCCTCACCAGTGACCACTAAAATTTAGCCTAGAAATTTAAAGTGGCCTTTTTTATTTGCGACTCAGTACCATGCAGCCATTCAACTAACGGCCCTTTTGTGGAAATAATGCGAGAAAGCCAAGTGTACTGTTGTATCCACTCCATGCTATTCATCTTCTTTGTTTTGACTTTCTGCAACTCAAATACCCTGTGATCAAAATCTGTCATGTTCATCGGAGCTCGATATTCTGGCCCGTACAGCATCTTGGAAATCGTTTCCTTAGATATGTCAACTGAGGTCTCACTCACCATTACTTGATTTAAGGTAGGTCGCTTCTTCCAATCCTGGCCTCCTAGTGCCAACCGCTACAAGATGGCTACATATGCTGCATAGAACTCGTGAACTAGGCATGGGCTATAGCTGCCTAAAGGCTCTGTCAACCACCCGAACTTGTATTTTTCAAATACTGCCTGTAGCTCTAGCAAGTCTTTCAAACCGGTGGTGATCAGCCTTGGCTCCTCATAAATGCTCCGCTTCGGATTGCCTTTGTCATTTGGAGAAATATCTCGATTGTATATAGCCCACATGTCGTGGACACACCATCTCCTCACATTTCACGGTTGCTCATTCGATGTGTCTGATGTCTCAGTCAGCTCATTGTTCGAGTCCCCTCGTTGGGCATGTGACTCATCAACTCTTTCTGTATTGTGTCCAGCAATGGGAGCCTCCAGAACTAGTGCAGTAGTAGCCCTAGCGCTTTCATTTATGCGGCTAGGAGGATCTCTTGCTAGTGGAGTGGGAGTGTCGACCAGGGCTATCGGATTTGAGCTTTGTTGAGCCCTAGCCCTGGTCTTCCTCCGCACCAGTTGTTCTTCTGACACCTCATATTCCTCTTCAGAGCCACTCGACTCTTCAGAGGAGGATAGATCATCTCGTAGCCTTCTATATGATGGTTGACTACGCTCAGGTACCTACTTTTTGGTTAGACCCTTCTTTGGTGTGCCTCGTGGAGCCATTATGCCTGTGGAAGCCATGTTAGTACACAAAAGAAGAAACAGAAAATATTTTTAACTGGTGCCAGTGGTCTTGACGAGTGACTAAACGAGTCGTTGCATCTAGCAATGAGTCATCAAGTCACTCATCAAGTACACTGCCTCAGCAGTTTATTTTTCCCACTCAACACGGGCTATATGACGAGTCATTTGGTGACCCAATGACTCATGATGTGGCTCGTGCTCAAGAGTTCCTGTTCATCGTCTTCTTCTTTCCAGTTTCAAATTCCACAAACACACACCTTTTATTAAATCTCTACCCAGGTGATTTCATGATCAAAACTCAATGTTCTGTACTCCCTAGGGTTTATTTACATCACAAGACACATAGAAACACAATATAAATCAAAAATTCGTTGAAGCTCAATCATTCATGGGTCTTTAATATTTCTTGATGGAATGCAACCCTTAATCAAAGTGTTTGTGTGGGGAAGAGCACTTACAATGTAATTTTTCAAAGATGGAATGCTTTAGCAGTTGATTGTGCTTCCGTGAGTGAGTGTGCAGTGATGATGTTCCTTTCAGTGTTGTCTATGATCGATGGCTTCGTGTGAAGAAGTGGAAGAAGAGAAGAGGAAAATTTGAAGTGATTTTTTAATGGGGAGTAATTGATGCAATGGGGTTCTTTAATTTTAATTATTAACTTATTCCCATTTACATTCGTGGGTCGGTTAGGTCAACTTACCTGGGGACCTGACGACTCACGTAACGACTCGTGGTATTACCTAACGAGTCATTCCCTGAGTCGTGGTCCTTTGCCTGTTATAGTTTCAGGACGAGTCACTTGACGACTCGTTTGGTTTCCCAACGATTCATTGAGTGATCCATCATCAACCTTTTTCTTTAAGTTTAACCTTTGATCCAATGTACTTGATGGGAGACTAAATGATTCGTTCCCATGAGGAATGACTCATGAAGTCACCCATTGCTCCCCTGTTTTTTGCAGTTCTCTTCACGTCTGACTAAACGAGTCATCAAGTCAGGCGACGACTCATCCTGTGATTTTTTTGCACCAGAACTGAAGTTCCAGTTTTTGGTTCAGACTTCAGATTTTCCATCTTATTCACCTGCACCCATCAACAAATGTTAACACTAACTTTTTATTACATT
>JACEIK010000330.1:300167-311706 GCA_018107945.1 Datura stramonium
CAAGTTCAAGCTATTAGATGAGGGTTGGTAGCCTCAAATCTCCGTTGTTAATCCCTTTTTCCTATTATTTACCTCCTTGATCCGGTAAGTAAGAATAAGGCAAATCCTAACATTTGCAACCGTCAAGAATCAATTAAAATGAAGGGAAAACAATACATGCATAAAACTTCATTCAAGAATCACTAAGTATTTTTACCTATGTGTGTTAATTCATCTTGGTTCCCACAAACCTAGTTTATGGGTTTAGCTATTCATGTTTGTGTTATTGCAATCACGAAATATAGAAGAAATCATAATTGCAACTTACAAAGTATTGTAGAAGAAAAACCAAGTATATTGAATAAATATTCCAATGTAGCTTTCGTATCTTAAATCAAGAATCATTGTATGAAAACTTACTCACAAATATCGCTCAAGATTCTCCTCAAAATCAGCTTCTAAATGTTCTCCACAACCTCTTTAAAATAAACCTAAAAGTGGGTATTTATAATACAAAGAAATCCGTTTCCTAAATAAATCTGGAACAGGTCGGCAGTCACAACGGGCAATGTGATGGATCGTTAGGCCTTCTAACGAGTCGTCCCTTATTTTAAATCAATCATCCTCAGCAGCTTACCGGGGCTTGGCAACGGGTCACCTAACAACTCATCATGCCTTAGCATAAGTCATTAGGTCTCTCGTGGTCCATTTCCTCAGAAATTTTAGTGCACTTCATGGACAGCTCCAGTAACTTGCCAACGAGTCGTTCCTTCAGGCGACGACTCGTGATGTCAGTCGTTAACTCCACTGGAAACTTAGATAAATTTTTCTCTTCAAATGATAACGGTTGACCTCACGACTCGTTACCATTTGTAACGAGTCGTTCCTCTAACTCGTCAAGTGCACTATGTCACTTCTTCAAGACTTCATCTTTTTTCCAACGCCTCAAGTGATGGGTCGTGCCTCCTGCCAACGACTCGTTGAGTGCCTAACAGTTACCTTTCAATTTTTTTCTCATTAATTCAACCAAAATCACTTCCAGGCCTGTTTTCCTGCACATTAAGCACAAAATACCATATACCCATATAAACATACCTGGAATGTGCACAATTTCTTGGTTTTAAGAGTCGAAAGTGCCATAAAATCACGACATATCAGCGCGCCACCCCCTTCATCTCGCCAAAGTGTTCGTCAAATTTCTCTATTTTTGGACACCTCTGGCACGGGGCGTCATTCATCTCGCCAAATTTTTGAAGTGCAATTCTCTGAAGTTTGAGGGCTGGCACGGCGCACCAGCCATAGCACCAGACTGAGATTCTTGTTCTCTAAAGTTTGGGACTTAGTGCGGGGCGCCAGTCATAGAACCAAACCTGTCAGATCCTCAAATCTTCATTTCTAGCATCATTTTGAGCCTATTTTACTTAGTTTCCTGCTCAAATCAACTCAAATCATTTGTTAGCGCATAAAACACACACACACTGAATTTAAGAATAGATTAAGGATTATGAAATCAAAACATGATCAAATATGAGTAAACATGGAAAATGGGCATAAAATATGCCCAACATCACCACCCCACACTTAAACCACTGTTCATCCTCGAACAATCCTCAAAACACACCTAAACTCATGTTTCACCCTCACACTTGAAACCTCTATCAACTCATACTCAACCAACTAGCATGGGGCATATATAAAGTGGTTTATCATCATACAATAATTATCAACAAAGAACGTAGAAATATTTCTCAATCAAGAACACAAAGCCTCTATAAATGACTCATCTTTTCAACACAAAAGGCCAACATAATTAAGTGTGACACATGCAATAAGTAGTACACCGAATTAGACCTCTTATGCCCCTCACTTTTAGTGATGTTCCTCTCTCAACTTCAAAAATATAAGACATGGAACACAATAAGTAAGGCATAATCACACTCACAAATGATGTAATGCACATATGCAACATACCATAGGCTTACCCTTTGTATACATTAAGACTACCTAATTTCTTCGAGAGACTAAGATCACAAGGACTTTTGGTGGTTGTAATGTCGACTAAGGGATGGGTAGGATTGATATTTTTGTTTTATAGTGACTACCACCCTAAGCACTTTTAAGACATATTTTACTTTTCTCGTCCACCACCTTTCTCTTTGCTTGTTCACCTTTCATCAACTCACCCTTGTCTCTTCTTTTCATGCCCCACTTTTCACTACTTGACTGCTAGTTTTCTAATCATAGAATAACTAAGAATTTTGCAATTAAAGCTCTCTTTTTCAATTTCCTAGGAATGAGTAGACAACACAATTTTTATGGGCACCCCTTCTTCGACAATTTTTATGGGCACCCCTTCTTCTCACTTTTCTTTTTCTTACAACTTTTTCTTTTTCCCATGCAAAATATCTTGGTGGACCTTAGCTTCCAAGTTTCAAAGTGCCTAAGAATGCTTTGGATCAATAAATTTGAGGTCTCACAAAAAATTGGATTAAGATACTATTGAGGCTAAGAAAGAATAAGGTTTTAAGCTCAAAAGGGGGTAACTAAGGAGAATGTTTAGGAAGGTAAAACAACTATAGGAAAAAAATGGCTTCTTCAGAAAAGTGCCCTTAATCATCACTCAACTCCCTATCAACTAGTTATCCTACATACACTAAGGCAAGTTCTAGATGCTACGATATATACATACAAATTCACCTCAACTCTCATGGCAACAAGAATCTAATCAGTTTCTACAGCTACACATTCACACAATCATATTGAATGACAAGTTAAATTCATAATTAAGCCCTAAGGATATGTTGAGTCAAATTAAAGAGATATGTGCATCTCTCAAGGATCCTCACTCATGCAATCAAGATGACCACTCTATTAGCTGCTAAGCAGAATATCAACAAGCATACAAGTGGATGACCTACTACTCAATCCTAAAAAAATGTGACGAAACTTCCCTTAAGACGGTTGTCATCTATCTATCATAGGAAATGTCATTTTTTTTATGACTACAATGACTCTCACAAGACAAAAAAAATTGACTCAAAAATAAAGGAACCAAACATAACATAGTTAAGACGAACAAATAGTCAAAACATCCCAGGCATCCAAGCCAATATCACCATACTATCTATTTCAACCATGACCTACGAATCATCAAGTTACTGCTATGAGGAATGACATAATAATTCTACGAACTACTACAAATATAGCAATTAAATAACAAAATGAGTCTAACTTTTATCCACCCCACACTTAAAAAGGTACGTTGCCCTCAGTGCGCACACAATCACATTATAAAGGGAGAGAAAAGAAACTTCTTGGTCACTAAGAATCATCCTCGGGATTGTACTCCTCATCCTCATCATCATCTTCACCATCAACCTGCATGGCACCTGTAGCATCATCATCATCCTCCTCTATATCTAATTCATCAACACCATTAGTAAGTATTGTAACCTCATCATCATCAAGCGGTTGCTCAAAAGTTGGGTCCACTCGGCACATCGACGTAGCACTTTCTGTGAGCAGGTATCCTGCCTCTAAAGCTGTCATCTCCTCTGCAGTAGCGGGTCGACCTCCTATATTCAGCTGTAATTACAACATCCCAAACTACGACCCTGCCAACTCTCATATCGGGCTTGTCGATCAGCTATAGTAAGAGGAGGGCCTGCGGAAGGGGCAGTCTCCTTCACCTTTGTGACGTCTATCATCTTTCCAACCAGGTGTCCTGCCAAAGGTAAAACAAAGTCTGCATCCTCCTCCTCAATACCTGCCTCCCTCAAGAACATGGTCAAGAGACTGGCATGATAATATTTCCATCTATAAATGTCTCGTGATCTCCTCATATTGTCACAAATCACAGCACCAAAATTAACCGGTATCCCCTTCAAACATGTACACCAAGACAATCCGCTCTCGAGTCACTTCTGTCAAATGTGTCCCCGGGAGAAAGACAACACACACTAACTTCACCTACACCTTTGCCTTCCTATTGAAATAAGTAAAAGCAAGTGTGGAATGGGTTCTATTATGATCCCGCACCCACCGGGTGGATGAGTTCTCACCAGAAAAAGTGTGGCGGATGTCTCTGTATGGCGGCTTCTCCACTAGAATGAAATACTCCAAAGGGTCTACTACAGGTGTCTCTAAGAAGGCATTAAACCTTTTAGCTGTGAATCGCACCACCTGGCCTCTGATCTTGACCTTAGTGCTCTCTCCGAATGAGGTATCCCAATTTGTATAGAACTCCCTCACCAAAGCGAGGTTGCACCTCTCTGGCTCATTGAAGATATAACCAGCTCCCAACTCACGTATCTTGTCTCGAATGGTCGGGAGCTCAAGTGCCAAGCGGCCCTTATCTATCCAGTTCTTAGGTGCATACTTTGCTTCTTTTTAAGTGTTAAACCAAGTAAGCCCATGGAGCTCTACCGCTTTTGCTCCGAATCTCCTTACAGGGCCTGCTTTGGAAGTTGAAGAACTAGCCCCCATTTTGCCTTCTCTACCCTTTTTAAGGCTTTGATCCGCAACAACCACCTCCTTTCCTTTTGGTGTCATGGAACCTCTCAAGAAAAAAATTAAGAAATTTACAAAATTAGTTTCTTAATCAAATGGCTAACTAATTAAGTGTTGAAGGTGCAACATTCACCCCACACTTAATTTGCTAGCATACATATGAGAATTTTCCAAATAGGATACTCAAGACTTTCCGCATCATCATCCAATATCAACAATTCAATTTAATTTAGTGTTTCATACTACACCAAGTTCATGAGTTTTTATTTCTTTTCACCTCTCCTCTTAACTTCCAACTTTTTTCGAACATGCCTCACTAAGTCATCCCGCTCACTTTCCTCCTCCAATTCACAATTCAAGTAATTCATGTAATGGAGTAATAATATTCAATTCAATCAATAAACAATAAATAATTTACTATTATTCAACATGAATTTATCAAGAATTTCACCAACTCAAGCATTTATGACCTTCAAGAACTCAAAGCTCATGTATTTTCTCTCTATACAATTAATTCATCTAACTACCAACATTGAGAATTCAATTCACCAACCCCCATCATCTCCACAAGTTCAAATCACCATATTCAATCAAGAATCAAGATACTCAACAAATATAACATAAAATCATGGAAGAATTTATGACATTAAGCTTATAAAACCCAAAACATGAAATTCAAGTTTGTCACCAACAATGGTGATTTTGGGTTCTAAATCTTAGAGAAGAAGGGTGTGGGAGCATGCTTACATCATTAATCAAACAAGAGAGAATAAATATACTTACTTGAGTTGAAGATGAGAGCTTCACCAACTTGTTGAAGAAGACAACAATGGAGGGGAGAGGGAATGGGAGAGCTACGGCTTTAAGGGAGAGAGAGAAATTTTTGCTTTTTTGTTTTTAGACTTTTTGAAGAAAAGGATGAATGGAAATTTAAATAAAGAAGTGGGTATAGGCTTTTATGTAATTATAAGGTCTTTTGAGTCAATATTGACAACAATTTTCGTCCATAAAGCCCCTAGCGCGTCGCCCCCTCTATCTCACCACAGACTTAGAAAAAAAAATTCTCTAGAGATAGGGGCCTGGCGCGGCGCGTGACCTGTAGCCTCACCTGAAAATTTTTTATTCTTATAGGATTTAAATCCTGGTGTCCCATGTCAGGCGTCTTACCCCAGACTTACACTTTTTAGCTTAATGTCCCAGCTTGTTTTTGCCTCTTATGCCCTATTCGTCTCTACAAAATAAAGAAAAACATATAAAATGTTAAAAGGATGGGATGCCTCCCACCGAGAGGCTTAGTTAAAGTCGTGGCACGACATTTATGGGTTTACTCCCATGCAGCGCCTGATTTAACATCTCGACATGACTATAGTCCCCGTCACTCCTTCATCCGAGTGGACTTGTGATCATACCAAGGATCTGCTAAACTTTCATGCAGCACTTGTTGCTCCACTAACTGATTACAACCTCTAGGTTCTCCCATTGACTTCACCTTAAAGTCCTCATAATAGGTTGGCATTCATGTTGCTCTAAACACTTCAAACATTGCCTCTTGACCATTTACTCTTATAGACATCTTGCCCGATTGAACATTTATGACCATGCCGATGGTGGCTAAAATTCCTCTACCCAGTATGAGGGGAATTGTTGCATTTGCCTCATAGTCCAGGATTATAAAGTCCACTGACAGGATGAAAGGTCCTCCCTTAATCAAGACATCTTCAGTGATTCCCTCTGGATAGGCCAGAGATCGATATGTAAGTTGCAACGTCACTGTGGTAGGACATGGTTCACCTAATCCTAGTGTTCTGAATAGGGATGCAAGAATCAAATTGATGCCCGCACCAAAATCAAATAAAGCTAAACCAACTTCCTTGCTTCTAATAGTGATAGGAATAGTGAAACTCCCAGGATCCTTTAGATTTTTAGGAATTTTAGTCTTGATTTGGGAACTGCACTCTTCCGTAAGAGCCACGATTTCAAACTTTGTATGCCTCTTCTTATTGGCCATGATATCCTTGAGATACCTGGCGTACTTTGGAACTTCCTACAAAATCTCCATTAACGAAATATTCACATGAACCTGCTTTAACAACTCAAGAAACTTACTACACGTGGTTTCCTCTATCTTTTTGTTCAACCTTTGAGGAAATGGGGGAGGTGGTCTATCTACTACAATTTTTGGTTGTGTATTTCTAGACTGCTCCACCTTGGTCTTTGATATCGCTGCTTGTTCCTCATCAACATTTTCTTTTCTAGGGATAACCTTACCTAATTCCTTACCACTATACAAGAAAATAGCATTTACATTTTCCTTGGAATTCTTCTCGGTGTTACCCAAGAGTGCCTCCGGTGGTCTGTTGTTCTGTTGTAAGACCAATTGCGCCATCTGCCTTTCAAGCTCATGGATGGACTTCTACATTTCATTGACCACTTACGTCTGTTGCACCATCCATTGCTTCATTGTCTCCTCAAGAGAACTGTTCTGCTGCTGGCACTGTGGCCTTTGATAAGTGTTTTGGGGACTTTGAAAGTCTTGATTCCATCCCCATGGGGGTTTTGCTCCATTCTGGTACCCCTAATTATAGCCATTACCTACAAAACCTCCACCACGACCTTGTTGTCCCACAAAATATATAGACTCAGGATTAAGAGGACAACCTGAATAGGCGTGGCCTTCTCCACACACCTCACATGACGGTGGTGAGATTTGTACCTTCTGTACCTTATGCACTTGGCCTCCTACTGGTGTGGTCACGAACTTATTAATCGCATTCAGCAATTGGCTAATGTCTGCCCTGATTTCCGATACACCATCCACCTCAAGCTTTCCCAGCACCTTTGTTGCTGTAAAATCCTATGCTTGAGTCTTGATAATCCTGACTCCCCGCGGACGTGAGGTTCAAGAGAGCCTCAATTTCATCTTAACTTTTGGATAGAATTTGTCCCTGTGCGGTAGTGTCAAGGAGTATCATAGACTCGGGCTTCAGACCCTTAATGAAGTTGTGCCCAATTATCTCCTTACATTGCATGTAGTGTGGACAATCCCTCAAGTAACCTTTGTAACATTCCCATGCTTGAGCTAGTGTTTATCCATCTTTCTATATGAATCCAGAGATCTTTCCCCTCAGTTCTTTAATTCTTCTCGAAGACAAAAATCGGTTAATGAACATATTGGAGAGGATATCCCAAGTGGTGATGGATCCTGTAGGATCATTTTAAATCCACTCTTTGGCTTCTCCAATTAGTGAGAGTAGAAATAGAGTCAACTTGATATATTCATCTAACACATTCTGGTAGTGGAAGTTTTAATTCAGCTCTACAAATGTCATCAAATGCCTGTAGGGATCCTTGTGCGGCTTGCCCTGAAATTGGCAAGTGTTTTAGACCAACCGCACAGTCCCTTGTTTCAACTCAAAGTTCCTAATGATGGCCGGTTGACGATTGCTTTAGAAGTGTTCTCCAAATTCGGCCTTGCAAAATGCATAACTGGAACTCTCTCATTCTCTTCATCTGCTGCTTTCCTGATATTTTCCATAGCTAACCTTCAAAAGAACCTCTCTATTTCAGGATCAAGAGAAGCCAAAGGTGGTCTTTGACTTCTCATGCTTGGCATACACTGAGGAAAACGACCCTGTGAACTTCAACAAAAACAATAACAAACATAAAATACATACTAGCGAAATAAAAATCTAACCTACAAATGATTAAACAATATTCAAGTCCCAACAACGGCGCCAAAACTTGGTGTCAACCAAGCGCCCGCAAGCACATTTGGTTGTCAAGTAATATAAGATTTTGAAGTCCAGATATCGTACCCAAGAGACTTGTCAATGTAATCATTATAAGGTTGTACTTTGATTTCACTAATCTACAAAACAAGTAAAATAAAGATTGGTTTGGAAAATTAAACTACTAAAACTTCAAATATAAAAGTAACTAAAACAAATGCAAGTTTGATTGTATTTTGATAATGATGAAAGACTAGGGCAATGACACTTGGTTGGTTTCAAGTTGAGTTTTCCAGACGTAATTAAACTAGTGTGATTCTTTCTATGGTTGTTAGTTGCAAGTTACTATCCTATTTCTTGCCACTATCCTAGCATTCAAGAACTATTTCATGAACCCTAATTCCTATATCCCTATGGTCGTAGAAGAATAATGAAAAAAACGATTATGCCTACTTGTATTTCAACTAAACGGGGTTGAAGGGTATATCCCTATCCTCAACAACAACTTCTATCCTATCACCAATGGGATCAGGAGACTTTGAATTCCTGTTCTGTATTTATTTTTAACCCTTTCAATTCCCTTTCCCAAGTTCAATCGAAAGCCAATGAATTATATACAAGGTGATCAATCTCATAAATAATAAATTAACACAAAAAAATACAAACAGACATAATTGAAGAATTAAAACCAAGTTTAATTAGTCTTTCAAACACTCAATTACTCACAATTACCATAACCCTAGAATATGAGTTTAGCCACTCATAGACAAGCGTAAAAACAAATACTTATTCATCATCATGTGAAAATACAAAATAAAGAAGAGAAAATCTAGTTGTAGAACTGTCTTCCTTCCAAATACCTTACAAGATTTCATGAACAAACTGCAGAATAAAAAATGAGTAAAGACTGCGTCAAGAAGTCCAAAATTGCTTAACAAACGACCTAAGGCCACTATTTATAGATGAGCCTTCAAATGACGCTTCTTCCCTTCAAAACTTGGCTTTAAACTCAACTTTCACCCAAGAATGACCCTGGTGCACCGCCCCTCCTATCTCGCCACAGACTTAATCAAATTTCTAGTAGTTTCCGCTTTGGACAGGGTCTAGTGTGCCGCCCCTTTCATCTCCCAAAGTGTTCGTGAAATTTCTCTAAGTCTGAACACCTCTGGCGCGGGTCGCCACTCATCTCGCCAAATTTTTAAAGTGCAATTCTCTGAAGTTTGAGGGATGGCACGACGCGCCAGCCATAGCACCAAATAGAGATTCTTGTTCTCTGAAGTTTGGGACTTGGTGTGGGCCGACAGTCATTGCACCAAACCCGTCAGATCCTCAAATCTTCATTTCTTGCATCATTTTAAGCTCATTTTGCTTAGTTTCCTTCTTAAATCAACTCAAATTGTTTGTTAGCGCATAAAAGACACACACACACAGCACATGAATTTAAGCATAAATTAAGGATTATGAACTCAAAACATGAACAAATATGCGTAAAAATATGGCAAATGGGCATAAAAATATGTCCAACATCACCTGTTGCTATGTTGAGTGGGTGAGTTCTGAATCTAAGTGCTTTTCCATTTCAATAAGTCCGGGAGAAATTTCATTGCCAGGCTCCACCGGTGAAATGTCGGTGTGTCGCCGGATGACCTTGGAAGTCCTAGTGTTCTGTTATGGTCTGTCGGACAATCGGCAGTTCGCGGATCCTCATATGTGTGTCGCCGGTGTCTCGCCGACACTTCCCTTTCTTCACATCTTATAAATTCTACTTGTTTGTTATGCAATTATTATAATTCCTTGCCTTAGTTTAGGATAGATGTTAGTTTTTATTATTTTTTTAATTTTATTTTATTTTCTCTTAAACAAAAATACAAAAATAAAGTATGGTTGTTTGGCACTAATATGGTTTTGGCAGAATATGTCTTCATACAGGAACTCAAGCAAGGGAAAGGATCCAGCCTCCTCTTCCACCAAAGGAAAGGGGAAAGCAAAGGCATCGGCAGCACCCACCAACTCCCGAGAGGCTATAATATTCTGTGTGCCCGATATGAAGGGGCATTATGCTATTTGCAAGGGCCGATCAATCACTGTGGAGAAGCGGTTTGACTTGGTGGGGCTGCAAGGTGACCTCACCAACATCACCTCTCAGTTCAATAACCACCAATGGCATGCTTTTACCAATACACTCCCAGATTACTAGCCCAGCCTCATTCTGAAATTTTACGCCTCTTACCAAGTCAGTCAGGAGAGTATGCATCACAAGGGTAAGGTGGACGAATTTTCCTACCTGCCTTCAGTTAGGGTGCAAGATGTGGAGGTTGACGTCACCTCCAGCAGCCATTAATTCTCTATTCTAGGAGGATGAGCTTGACATCGGCTTTGAGTACACAGCCTGAATTGCTGATAAGGAGGACCAGTTCAGCTGGATAGCTCCAGCTATTGCTGCAGACACACCCTTCTAGGCCACCATGGGCAGCAATATTTCTCTCCATGATCTTAAGTTAGAGGACAATCTATGGTTGGACTTCATTTATGGTCGTATCAAACCTTTAAAGAATGAGTAGTGGGTCAGTTTGGAAGAAACTATCCTCATCACCTACATCATGATAGGGATCCCCGTAAATTTTGGGAAAATTGTGGTTGTTCAAATGAATAGAAAAGCTAGGCAAGCTAGCACCTCAATTCCCTATGTTGTGCTTATATCTCAGCTATGCTTGCAAGCTGGAGTGCCACGGATCCCAATGAAGCCCCAAGCTCCTCTATCGGTGTCATTATGGTGGATCACAAACGGGACGCTGATGCTCCCAAGAGCAAGAGGAAGTGGCTGCAAGCTTTTGATGTTCCATAAGGTTCTTTCTCTCATGGTTCTGAGCAAACCCCACTGGATCCCGATCTTAATATGCCATACCCAGAGGCATCGAGACAAGCTTCGGGCAAAGTCCCTCCTAGGAGAGCCTCAACCCCTCCAACATCTTCCAACCAAGCAGTCTCCACAATCTTGTGGAGATGAATAACTATCATAAGAGCCAGCTTCAGAAGTTGGCTAAAAGTCTCCCTGCCCTTATTTCCCAAATGGTAAAAAAGGAGATGAAGTCCATGTATGAGAGTCTGACCAAGTTCTGCAAACGGATGGATGTCGTGGAGGGGACTGTCACCCTTGTTAGACCCCGTAAATTCTTGACATGTAGATGGCCTATTAGAATGTTGGTTAAGAGTTTTAGAATTTCATACATGCTAGAAAAAGGCCCGGGGAAAGATCGGACAAGTGCCAAGTCGGCGCGTCGCAAGGCAAAATGCGACTTATAAATCGCATTCCCTGAATGCGA
>JACEIK010000330.1:324325-341397 GCA_018107945.1 Datura stramonium
AGTGTGGTTGTTTGACACTAACATGGTTTTGGCAGAATATGTCTTCATCCAGGAACTCAAGAAAGGGCAAGGCTCCAGCCTCCTCTTCCACCAAAGGAAAGGGGAAAGCAAAGGCATCTGCAGCACCCACCAGCTCCTGAGAGGCTATAATATTCTGTGTGCCCAACATGAAGGGGCATTGCGCTATTTGCAAGGGTCGATCAATCACCGTGGAGAAGCGGTTTGTCTTGGTGGGGCTGCAAGGTGACCTCACCAACATCACCGCACAGTTCCATAACCGCCAATGGCATGCTTTTACCAATCCACTCCCAGATTACTAGCCCAGCCTTATTCTAAAATTTTACGCCTCTTACCAAGCCAGGCAGGAAAGTATGCATCACAAGGGTAAGGTGGATGAATTTCCCTGCCTTCCTTTAGTTAGGGTGCAAGGTATGGAGGTTGACGTCACTCCAACTTCCATTATTTCTCTATTCTAGGAGGACGAGCTTGACACCACCTTTGAGTACACAGCCCGAATTGTTGATAAAGAGGACCAGTTCAGCTGGATAGCTCCAGCTATTGCTGCAGACACACCCTTCTAGGCCACCATGGGCAGCGAGATTTCTCTCCATGATCTTAAGTTCAAGGCCAAGCTATGGCTGGAATTCATTTATGGCCGTATCATACCTTCAAAAAAATGAGCAGTGGGTCAGTTTGGAAGAAACTATCCTCATCACCTGCATCCTGACAGGGGTCCCCATAAATTTCGGAAAAATTGTGGTTGTTCAAATGAAGAAAAAAGCTACGCAGACTAGCACCTCAATGCCTTATGTTGTGCTCATATCTCAGTTATGCTTGCAAGATGGAGTGCCACTGTTCCCAAATGAAGCCCCAAGCTCCGCTATTGGTGTCATTATGGTGGATCACAAACGGGACACGGATGCTCCCAAGAGCAAGAGGAAGAAGTTGCAAGCTTTTTATGTTCCATAAGGGTCTTTCTCTCATGGTTATGAGCAAACCCCACTGGATCCCAATCTTAATATTCCATACCCAGAGGCATCGGAACAAGCTTCGGGCGAAGTCCCTCCTAGGATAGCCTCAGCCCCTCCAACATCTTCCAACCAAGCAATCTCCACAAGCTTGTGGAGATGACTAACTCTCATAAGAGCCGGCTTCAGAAGTTGGCTAAAAGTCTCCCATCCCTTATTGCCCAAACGGTGAAAAAGGAGATGAAGTCCATGTATGAGAGTCTGACCAAGCTATGCAAACGGGTGAATGGCGTGGAGGGGACTGTCACCCCTCTCCATACTAAAGTAAGGGAATGGAAGAGTCGAACATCATGGAGGTGCCCTACATAAGCGCCCTTGATGCAGCGATGGCTGCCCCTTCTACAGTCTGAGTCCCTATTGACGACTTGTTCAAGGACTTGGGGGATGAGGCAGAGGATTTAGGCAACGAAGGCCAAGATGAGAAAAATAATAAGGAAGATTATGAGTGGCCACTTTAGGGAGTTCTCGTCCTCTTTGTTTTGCCTTCTTACATTGGAGACAATGTAGTGTTTTAGTTGGGGGTGGGATAAGTGTTCTTGTTGTGGTGGTCATTTGTTTTTATTTATGATTTGATGTTGCCCTTGTCGGACTTTTGTTTTTTTGACTTATAAGGATTTTTTAGCCTTTGTGGGGCTCATTTTAGCAATGTTTGATGATTTCCCTTGCCAAGCTATTTTGTTTTTTAAAATTTGTGAATGGTTGTGGAGCCTTTGTCGGGCTCAAAATGGATGAATAAAAAAACTTTTCTCTTTGGATTGTTAGTGTTTTTGAATGGGTCTTTGTTTTTCATTGCCAAAAGTTCTTAGTTTGTGACCCAGCTTGATTTTCTCCTTTGTGAATAGTAGATAATAATTAAACTCCAAGGGTTTTTTTTATACCACGGTTCTTTCTCGAGGAGCAATTTCTTTTTTTTCTTTTTGTTGTCGAACCCTGACATTCCCAATGATAGATTGTGAGGAGACTCTCTTAAGGAAAAATTTCATGTTTGAGTCTTTTTGAAACTGTTATTGAGAGGTACCACCAAATTTTTTTATGTGGAATGAAAAATGAATTTGAAAGAAAAATGGGCATTTGAAATGGGAAATATTGCACTCTCTTGTCATACATTGCATATTACTTGTTTGGCTTTTAGATTTGCATGCTCTATTATCTTGAATCAAAATCTTGTGATAATAATGACTTGTGTGAACTCTTTGGATGTGATGCCTTGTGTGGTAAGGTCATTTGATGAGTCTCGTGCATCTCTTCTTGTCTAGTACTTTCCCTAAGTGTGACTCAAGGTGAAATCCCAGATGTACCTGCACTTAGAACATGATTTTAGGCTTTATATTGATTAGTCACTTCACCCAAAATGACCTTCGAAAATGTATTCCCTTGCTAACCAATGTTGAGCCTTTGGATAGTTTATTCTTGGAAACCACATTACCAGCTCAATTCCCCTTTGTGATACTCTTCTTTGGAACCCATCCTCCCTAAGTGCTAGTGATGAATGAATGAAAATAAGGAGGCTTGAGGCCTAATACACAGGGAGAGATAAGGAAATCATTGGAAAAGAGGGAAAAAACCTATGTTTTGGGGTTTATAAGAAAGGGAGTAACGTGATGAGCTTAAATGTGAGGTAGCACTAAATTGTGATCAAAATAAATGAAATAATGGGTTGAGAAACCTTGAATCATCAAAAAGAGAAAAAAAAAGAATAGTGAAATGGTGTTACCTCTTTCTTAGATGAGGCTTAATGTGAGAGCCAAAGGACAGACAAGGAGGACTTTTGAGAAATAAAAGATGAAGATGAATGAAAAGGGAGGAATAAGGCGGAGTGATTTAAGGATTTTGATGGGAGGTTAAAAGTGTTTACAAAAAAGCATTAGGAAGGTTCTAGTCACTAGAGCTAAATATTTTTCCTGCCCTTAGCCCTAGCCTTCATCATGACCTGCAAGTCCTAATTGATTTATAGTGTAGTTGCTCTACATTAGTGGCGAGTTACACAAAGGGCAAGCCTATAGGTCAAGTTGTGTGCATGGAGATTTCTTTTGTGAGCGTGAGTGTGATCATTTTATTCTATAAGCCCTTGTGTGTGCATTGTTTTATAACAAAGAAAGGGAATTCTCTCCTGTAGTGAGTGGCATCACTCCCATTGAGGACATGTTTGCATTGATGTGAAGATGTGATTGAGGTATGAGCAGTGTGAGCTTCAAGGAAAGCTTTGAATGAGAAATGATTATGATTTGAGATGCTATGTATGTTTTATTGGATAAACCATTCCCTTATTTTGTAAAATAAAAACAGTTGTGAATCATGCCTATGCATTGTGGTTACCTCATGAAGCTTTTTCACATTTTAGGGGAAGTTGTTTCTCTTTTTCCTTGAGTTGGTGAGCGTTTTCGGGTTGTGTTAGGCTCATTGGTCCTTGAGGCATAACTTCATGTTTGGCATGCTATCCATTTGCTCAATTGAAAATAAATGCATTACTTGAGGACAAGCAATGGTTCAAGTTTGGGAGTTTGATGAGTTGGTAATTTACAAACTCACTAGGCTCTTAAACATGAGTTTTTACTTAGTTTTCAAGTCAATTAGGTGGATTTTATATCTTTTCTCTTTAATCCTTGCATGTACTTAACTTGAATAGGGAAAAATATGAAATTGAACAAAAAGCATGGAAATAGAGTGGATGACCGGTGCTCCACCGAAGGACACCGGCGGAACACTGGATTGACAACAGTTTCCAACTATTTGGAAGAAGGTTGGAGACTTGCAGACTGTAGATGAGCACTGGCAAACCACCGGTTCCAATGCCGAAGTTCTAAGGAACTTACTGCCAGGAGCTGTGATCAACCGGTGGTCCGCGGATCAACACCGGTGAACTGCCGGCCACATGGTTTTGGAGTTAAGACTCCTAGTTATGTTCNGAACTTACTGCCAGGAGCTGTGATCAACCGGTGGTCCGCGGATCAACACCGGTGAACTGCCGGCGCCAGCACCGAAGAGCCCAAAACCTCACTATCCTTCAGCTAGTTATGATCATTGTTTCGCAAATCTTGCACTAGCGAACCGCCGGTGAATCGCTAGTGAGGACCATCAGCCAGGGGTAAAAATGTCAAGCACGAAAAAAGAGGAGCATATATTAACCTTATTTTTATACCTCTCATAAAAAAACTAAATATTCCATTTTAGAAAGTATTGATTATTTTATTGCTTTTGGCTTGTATAGAAAGTAAAGAGAAGTAGAAAGAGAAAGAATCATATTTTTCATTGAGAAGGTAGAGAAATCCATTGGAGTTCAGACCTTGCTTGAATTTCTCTTACTCAAGTTTATGAATGGATATTGAATTTTTCTTTAATGCAATATCTTACCTTACTTACATGAGTAGCTAAATTCTTTGTTAGGGATGTGTGAATGACTGGGGTTAATTTGGGTTGGGTATTATGTATTTGATCTTTGGTTTACTAAATTAGTATGATTTTAGTGTTTTCTCTGAATTTTAAGTTGAAAACTCATAGTTGCAAATATGGGTTGCATTTTCTTACTTTGATTTTGCTTGAAAAAGAAAATTAAAGTATGGATGAGGAAACACTAATGGGTATTTGGGTGGTAATTATGTGGAGTTGGGCTAGACATAGCATAAACCCATTATTACATATCCATTAAGGATTGGAGCTAGAAATAGTGAATTCATACCCAAGATGATGTGCTTGTTGTGAAGAGGAACCTTGGGATTTGAGAAAACCCAAGGTATAGGACATCTAATTGGTTGAGAAACTTAAGATGTCTCCTAATCCGCAGCTAATCATATTGTTGAGTAAAGATAAGAGCAATTAACAATTCCTACCCATTGAATCCCTTATGAATATCACACCCTAGTAGTCTCTCCATTGGTCTTTTCTATATGTTGCCCCTATTTTTAGTGTTTAATTCCATATTTTATTTTATAAATCGTGATTCCCCCAATTTTCTCTTATTTGTCTTACAACATTGATGCAAATTAGTTTAATTTAATATACGACTATTGTGTGATCAACTGACATTCCTTGTGGGATTCGACTCCGACACCCGTCGGGTTATTTATTTTGATACAATGACCATTTACGCTCTTTCGTAAAGATGGGTGTAGTTTGGACATTATCAAGCTTGTACCAGTAGCTCATCTTTAGTAGAGGCTTTCAGACAGAGTTGTAGTATTCAGCTAGTTTCAATTTATGCAGCTTATTTTAGGATTCATACTTGTATGTTATATAATTACTTATGCTTCCGCTTAATTTTCATTAATAAGTGATAGTCGTGTTAGAATTATGCTATGACATGGGTTAGCTTGTAGTCATTAGTCACCATGTTACGGCCAGGGTGTAGACTAGGGTTGTGACAAACTTGATGTCAGATCCAGGTTTTGTTACGACCCGAGTCTATACCCGGGAGGAGACACGGTACTTGATGCCACAAGTGACCCCAAGCTAACCTGTGGTCTAACATTACCCTGGTAAACTAAGTAAACATAAGCGGAAGCTGTGCAAAATAATTATCCAAATAGAACTATTTTGGAAATAGTAAACATAACTATAAAGAATGTTGAACATCTGTCTGAAAGCCAACTATTAACTAACGAGTTGTTGGGACAAGCCCCCAACTAACTCTAAAGTCTGATAAGTACTAAACTAACTGAAAGAAAACATCATCCTTGGAAGATGAGGACTCACTAATAGGGCTACTGCTGGAATCATCGGGAGGAACTACTGACGATACTTAGACTGAGAACCTACATCTGTATCATAATGCGATATAGCATAGAAAGTATGCGTCAGTACTTTGAATGTACTGAGTAAGTGAGATATACAATAAGCATGAAAAATAAGCAATGGAACTGAAATAACATAAAATGACCAACTGATACTGCATACTGATAGAAGTTGAGCTAGTACTGTGAAACAGTCAATAATGACCCTGACTGACGGTCATAAACATGTCCCGAATCTGAGTAACCAAACTGAGCTAATCTGAGACTGAGTTGAACTGAACTGTATTGATAAGTGGGAGAGTCTATAACCGACATATAACTATGTGAGCTAGACGTGGAGTCCGATGTATACACCCCATCGGAGAAAGCCCACTGTACCTTGCAAGGGTATAGTGGCTGAGCTAGGTGATCACAAGTCTAGGGGTCGTTTGGGCCAATAACCTATGGCGGCAATGTAATTATGGAAACCTGGGTACACTAGAATCCCGGACCGTTCGGTGCTAAGTACTACTCCCACTGGATAGTCCTAACTTGACTGCTAAACTGATAGCTTGAAATTGGGGTCCTGGACTAAGTCAGGAATACTTATCTGGAAGTAACCTGAGAGTCTGCAGGACCGGATAATTGAAACTAGTGTTCTAAGACTGGCTAGAGCTGCTTATCTGGAAGCATCATAACCATCTAGAGGACTAACTGATAACTGATACTGATGGTTCTAAGACTGGTTAGAGATTTTGTTTTTTTGGAAGAGTCATAACCGTCTAGAGAACTAACTGATAACTGAAACTGGGGAGTATTACTGAAATGAACACCTCAAGATCTTACTATTGTCAAACTAATCAGCTGACTTACTGAGAGATACTAAAAATCCTAATTTCTGACTGAGGCTGAACTAACATGCCAACTGAATGTGAACTCAATGATGGTAATAACATGGAAATTAAAGAACTAACAGAGTCAAGCAACACTAGTATCTAGTTAACCATGCAAGACCTAATTTACTGCAGTTATAGCATTAGGGCTAAAACCATCTCACATGAAGAAAATAGTAACATGATCACTACATAGAGGAAACATAGAAAGAATTCATATGAGAAAAAATCCACGAGAATTAATCAGAATCAGGTTACAAATTTACCCTAACTCAAATCTTTAGGGCTAGAACTGATAAGAAATTTCAGAAGGATTTTGGGACACAAGGGAAGGTAAATTCCCTTGTTGAATTCCCACATACCTGGAGTCGAATTCTCTAGGAATAACTCAAAGAATCTGAGAAGAAAACTTGAAATCCCTAGCTTGCTCTGAGAGAACTACTTGAGTAGATCGTACTTCTACTATCTGGTTCTTTGGAAGGAATGAGGGAGATGGTTGAATATACCTCTAAAGTCCCTCCCGAAAACACCCTAAATGATGTAAACTAGAAGTTAAAAAGATGGAAAGTTACAAAAATTGCCTTGAGATAAAAGTCTAAAAAACTGCCCGTCGAGATCCAACGAGTCAGACAATGAGTCATTAGTTGACACCACGACTCATTGGGACCAATTTTTGGTCCTGGGCCTGAGATCTAGGCTCACTTGAACTTGGAAACGAAAGGGGACCACGACTCATTTGATGAACCAATGGGTCGTTGGTACCTCTCGTGGCCACTAGCAGGGTTTTCGAGCAAAACAGTGAACCCCCTCTAGTGGACGACAGCACGACTCGTTGGTAGGACCCATGAGTTGTGATAACTACCCGTCGTCACCACTGGCGATGGGTGGAAACGATGACTCGTTAGAGGTGACAATGAGTCATTGGTTCCATTTGTTTCTTCTGGGAGATGCCTGGCAAACTTCTGTAATAAGCAAGAATGACTCGACAAAATGACTCATTACTCTTTGTAATGGGTTGTTGCATGAATCGTTGGTTCCCGAATGAAAACTTTCATATCAAATAATGACTCATACAATGGTTCATTGGTGCTGACAATAAATCGTTGTCTAAGTCGTCCTGAGAAAAAAAAAATTTGGTTCCTTCTGATTTTTCATGCAAAGTCTGAGTTTGGTCTTGGTAAGTTTTGGAGTGTTAAAGGTTTAGAGTGTTCTAATATGTCTAAAAGCCGCATCAAGTAGAGTCACTTATTTCATGACCTTCAGAACTTTTAATCAAAAGAAAGTCTGAGGCACTTTGAGATTTAAGAATGAAGGTCCACCGATGTAAAAAAAAAGTTACAGAAAAGAAGAAAAAAATGTGTGGATAACAAGAAGAGAAAATGGAAAAAGGGGTGCCCACAAAAACTTCCTACTAGAAATAATGAAAGATCTTTAATAGTTGATTATTCTTGTTGAACTTATAAGCAAAAACTAGCAGTCAAGTAGTATAAAGAGAGGGGCATGAGAAAAGAAAAAAGAGGATTAGTGAAGGAAAGGGTGAGCAGTAAAGAAAAGAGGTGGACAAGAAAGATGGAGAATGTCTTAAAGTGCTTAGGACTGGTAACCATTACTAAAGAAAATCATTCCTACCCGTCTCTTAGCCAATATTACAATGACGAAAAGTCCTTATGATCTTACACTCTTTGAAGTGATTAAGTAGTACAATTATACATGAGAGGAAAGCGTATGGTATGTTGCATGTGTCTGATACATCATTTATGCGCATGAGTGTGTCTTGCTTATTATGTTCCAAATTTTGAATTGATAATGTGGAATATCACTAAATAAGTGAGGGCATAAGATGGTCAAAGTCGGTGTACTATGTATTGCATTTTTCATACTTAATCATGTTGGCCCTATTTTGAAAAGATGAGTCAGTTATAGAGGTTTGTAGTTTCAAATGTGAAAACTTCTGTGTATGCTTGATGTGTATTATTTGAATTGATGAACCACTTAGTTATGCTCTGTGCTAGCTGCTTGAGTGAGAATTGATAGAGGTGACAAGTGTTGGGAAAAGATGTTTGTGCATATAATTAAGGATTGTTCAATAATGAACAATAATAAATGGGATGGTGATGTTGGATATATTCTTATGCCCATTTGTCATACTTTTGCCCATGTTTTACCTTGTTTTAAGTTTATTATCCTTATAATGAATGAATTCATGTTTATGTGTGTTATATAAGCTAACAAGTGTTTTTAGATGTTTTGAGCAGCTAATCAATGAAAAAGGACTTAAAAAGGGCCCAAGATGTGAAGAAAGAACAGTTCGAGAAAATTGTCCTGGTGAGATAGCTGGTGCGCCACGCCAGATACCTAACTTCAAAGAAAATTATGCTCAGTTTGGTGCGTTAGGTGGTGCAGTGCACCAGGTCTTCAACATCAGAGGAATTTTTGCGCAACACCTTGGCAAAATGAGTGGTGCGGCATACCAAAAGGGTTTCGAACTTAGGAAAATTTTCCAACAGTTTCATACATTGGATGGTGCGGCGCGCCAAACCCCCAAAATGTACAAAATTTGACTAACACCTCATTGAGATGGCTGGTGCGGCGTGTCAGAGGCCAAACTTCAGAAGAAATTTGAGCCAAAGTTTAGTGCATTGGATGGTGCAGCATGTCCGAAGTTGTCTGGGATAGATTTTCAAGTCTAAAAGTTGTACTTCTCAAGGGAAAAGACATCATTTGATACCTTATTTCTAAATATAACATCTAAGGCATTTTGTTACAAGTCTTCGATTATTCTAAGATCATTTTGTATGCAATTTTTGGGGAAAGAGACAAAAGTTCATTTTCTTCTAGGTTTTCTTCTTTAATTTATGCTTTTGTTAATTTGAATTATGTTTTCTTTAGTTGTCCTCTTGAACATGAGTGGCTAAACTCTTGTTCTAGGATTTTGGCCACAGCTAATAGTTGTAGTTTGAAAACTCTTTTATGCTAGACTTTGATTCTTCATTCAGTATTGCTTATACTTACTTATTTTCATTACTTATTCGTTAGACTGATCATCATATGAGTATAATATGTTTGCTTTGGGTTGAACTTGGGAGAGGAAACCAAGAGGGTTAAAAGGTACTATAGAATAGGTTTCAATTATCTTTGTCAACAATGAGTTCAAGGTGAGATTTTATTGACGAGGATAGGAATATACCCTTCAACCCTGTTCAGTTGAATACAAGTATCTTCAACTGTCATCTCATTCTTCTCCTATGACCATACGGATATAGGCATTACGGTTCATGAGATAGTTCTTGAATAATCGGGAGAATAGCAAGAAATAGGATGGTAACTTACAACATGCAATCTTAGAAGAGTTAAATCTAGTGTAATCGAGTCCTAAAACTCAACCTGAAAGAGAAAGTTCCAAGACCCTAGATTCTTCATCATTTGAATTGCATACATTTGTATTCATTAGTTTAATTTACAATTGAAGTTTGTAGAATAATCTCCAAACCCATTACCCAATTTTAGTTGTGTTTATTTGAATAGTAAAATAAAATGTTAACCTTGACCAATTAATCTGACAAGTCTCTGAGGGATCAATATCGGAACTGCACCGTCCTATATTACTTGATGACCACGTGCACTTGGGCGACATCAGCGCCTAAAGGTCGGTTTATTTCCTAACTTAAGTATAGGAAGGTGATTTCAAAGTGATACACTTACCATCTAGTTTGAGTTAGGGATTTTAGCTCCTAATCCGCAAGTCAGTTTCAGTCGTTAGTGAGTTTCCAGATGTGTTTCCCAAGGATCTTCCCGTGTCCCTCCCGAGCAAAAAATCAATTTCAGCATAGACCTTCTTCTAGAAACCCAGCCAATCTCAATTCCTCCTTACAAAATGGCTTCAGATGAGCTTAAGGAGTTGAAGGAATAGCTAAAAGACCATTTAGGCAAAGGCTTCATCAGGCCTAGTATGTCCCGTGGGGTGCCCTAGTGTTATTCGTGCGCAAGAAGGACGGTACATTTAGGATGTTTATTTACTACCGTCAGTTGAACAAAGTCATAATCAAGAATAAGTATCCCTTTCCCAGGATTGATGACTTGTTCGATTAGATTCAGGGAGCCAGCTATTTTTTGAAGGTAGACCTCAAGTCAAGATACCATCAGCTCAGGGTGAGAGAATGTGACATTCTGAAGATAGCCTTCAGAACTTGATATGGTTATTATGAATTTGTAGTTATGTCTTTCGGACTAACTAATGCTCCTGCAACTTTTATGGACTTGATCAACAGGGTGTTCAAGAAGTACCTAGACATGTTCGCTATCATCTTCATAGATGATATTCTAGTCTATTCTAGGACTGAGGAGGAATATAAAGACCACCTGAGGATAGTTTTGCAAGCTCTCAGAGACTGTCAATTATTCGCTAAGTCTAGTAAGTGTGAATTTTGGCTGAAGTTAGTAACTTTCCTTGGTCATGTCATTTCTAGTGAAGGTGTTTAGGTAGATCCTCAAAAGACAACACTTTCCAAGACCTACTTCTCCGTAAGATATTAGGAGTTTCGTGGGCCTAGCCGGTTATTATAGATGGTTCAAAGAAGGATTCTCTTCTATTGCCTCTCTTTTGATCAGACAGACTTAGAAGAAAGTGAAGTTTCAACGGTCTGATACATGTGAGAAAAGTTTTCAAGAGTTGAAGATTCGACTCACTATAGCCCCAGTTTTGACCTTGCCAAAAGGTATAGATGGGTTTGTGATTTACTGTGACGCCTCTTGAATCGATTTGTGTTGTGTACTGATGCAGCATGATAAGGTAGTAGATTATGCTTCTAGATAGCTCAAGGCTCATGAGAAGAACTATCCAACTCACGATCTTGAGATGGCAGCGGTGGAATTTGCCTTAAAAATTTGCAGGCACTACCTTTATGGTGTCTATGTAGATGTCTTCATTGACCACAAAAGCCTACAGTATGTGTTTAGTCAAAAGAACCTAAATCTTCGCCAGAGAAGGTAGTTGGAGTTACTGAAAGACTACGACATGAGTGTTTTATATCACCTAGGGAAAGCCAATGTAGTGGCCGACGCCCTCAGCGGATTGTCGATGGATAGTGTTGCTAATGTTGAGGATAGCAAGAAGGGGCTGGTTAAAGATGTTCACAGGTTGGCCCGATTAGGAGTTCATTTCATTGACTCAGCAGAAGGTGGAGTAGGTCAGAGTCCTCTCTCATGGTAGAGATTAAGTCAAGGAAATATGATGACCCAATATTACTTAAGTTAAAGGAATCAATCTTAAGGAAAGAGGTGGAAGCATTCTCTAAAGGGGGAGATAGTGTGCTTTATTACCAGGGAAGATTGTGCGTTACAAATGTAGATAATTTGAGGCAGCATATACTAACTAAAGCTCACAACTCTAGGTATTCTATCAATTCAGACGCCACCATGATATACCGTGATCTATAGAAAATCTATTGGTGAAATGGCATGAAGAAGGACATCGCAAAATTTATGACTAAGTGTCCTAACTTCTAGGAGGTGAAGGTTGAACACCAGAGACCAGGAAGTATGACTCAGGACATTAGCATCTACTTGGAAGTGGGAAGAGATCAACTTGGATTTCATTACAGGTCTACCTCGTATGTGAAGACAGTATGATTCAATTTGGGTGGTTATAGATCAAATGACTAAGGCAGTACATTTTCTACCAATCAAGACCACAGATTCAGCAGAGGATTATGCTAGGCTGTACATTCAGGAATTAGTTAGGTTGCATGAAGTCCCTTTGTCCATCATTTCAGACAGGGGTACTCAGTTCACCTCGCATTTCTGAAAGTCCTTTCAGAAAGGACTAGGTACTCAGGTTAAGCTTAGCATAACTTTTCATTTGCAGATAGATGGCCAAGCTGAGCAGACTATTCAGACTCTTGAGGATATGTTGAGGGATTATGTGATCAATTTCAAGGGCAATTGGGATGATCACCTACCTCTCATCGAGTTTGCATATAATAACAGCTACTACTCCATCATTCAGATGGCTCCATTTAAGGCACTTTATGGTAGGAGGTGTTGGTCTCCTATAGGCTAGTTTGAGGTTGATGAAGCTACATTAATAGGGCCTGATGCAGTTCATGAGTCCATGGAGAAAGTTCAGCTTATCAAAGAAAGGCTAAAAATGGCTCAAAGTCGTCAGAAATCATATACAGATGTGAGGAAAGAAAACTTGAATTTGTTGTTGATGATTGTGTATACCTGAAAATTTCGCCTATGAAAAGGGTAATGAGGTTTGGGAAGAAAAGAAAGCTCAGTCCTAAATATGTCGGTCCTTATAGGATTCTAAGGTGAATTGACAATGTAGCCTACGAGTTGGATTTACTTGCATAGTTAACATTGGTGCATCTAGTTTTCCATGTGTCTCTATTGAAAAAATGCATCAGTGATCCAACCTTAGTTGTGCCTTTAAAGAGTGTGGGCATAAAGGATAGTCTCTCTTACGAGGAGCTCCCAGTTGAGATTCGTAACCGTCAAGTTTGTAAGTTGAGGAATAAGGAGGTCACTCTAGTGAAAGTTCTTTGGAGGAATTAGCTTATAGAGGGAGCCACGTAGGAAGCTAAAGAAGATATGATGGCTAAGTACCCTCACATATTCCCTTCCATCTCAACTTCAGCATCAGGTACTATTTCTAGCACTCTACTCAGCCTCATGTTAGTTTCATATCCTTCAGTTCTTCTCATGTCTCAGCATGCATGTATGATCCATGAATTTGCTTCAACTACGTATCTCAATTCATAGTCGATCACTCCATTAGTATTCAGTACATATCATTTAGTTTTGGGATTTGCAGCTCTTTCCCTATCTTTTCAGCTCTATTAGTCTCCATTTGAGAATGAATGTTTTCAAGGGGGAGATAATGTAACACCCAAAAGTCCCTAAGATTAGATCCTAGACATAAAATAGAAAACTAGCAGAACCGGACAAAAATCTCACAGTATGAGTTATATCATGACTCGTAGAGAGTAACTATGGATCGTGACTTAACCCATGGGAAGCAGTATATGTTTCAAGTTTTTAGATACCACAAGCCAAGGGAAAACTCATGGTAGGGTGGTATGGTTTGTAGTATGAAATCGTCAGATGAGGTTCAGAGAAGTGTTCAGGATTTTTCAGAGACCATGAGTCTCAGTACGACTCGTAGTGAGGTGGTATGAGTCGTAGTATCCATACGTGGTATGAAGATCAGAGAATAACCAACTTGGTTTCAGGAGGTACGAGTACATATTACGTATTGTAGGATCATGGTACAATTCATATACCATTTGTCTGTGAGTTGAGTTTCTACAAGTTTTTTAAGTCACCCAGGAGCCACGAATTTCATACCACAACCCGTGGTATGTCACCGCGAGTCATGATACAATCCGTGAAGGCTGGCAGGGTAGTTTCTCAGCCCATTTTCATAAGGACATTCTACTTATCTTTTATGCTTCTAATTGTAATACCCAGAAGTGCCTAGGACTAGACTCAGGATTTGAAATAAGAAGTAGCAGAAATCTGAGAATTTTTCTCAGAAAGAGTCGTGGTACTGGTCGTTGGTGGGACTAACGACCCGTGGAAGGTGCCCGTGGTGAGAAGCTGTAAAAATTGGACCAGGAAGTAATGGGTCTCAGAACGACCCATTGATTGTTGTAACGATTCGTTGTGAGGTTGGTATTGATCAGGGAGGAAGTAATGAGTCATGGAACGACTCATTTGTTCGATCCACGGGTCATGGTATGGTCCTGTTGGAAGGTCCCTGGAGAAGGGACAGTGGTGATAATGGATGATTTCCATAAGTTGACCACATATTTTATGTTGTATCATTTCATGATACAGGTTTGAGGGATCAGTTTGAATCGCATCAGTAGCCCCAACCTCCCTCTCTGGCCTGTTCAGTAGGTGTTGGTGAGTCCTCATCCTTCGAGGACGTTCAGTCATTTATAGTTTATGATGTTTCTTTCAGTTTCAGACTTTTTCGAGCTAGTTGGGGGTACTGTCCCAACAGCTCATTAGTTATGTTAGAGGCTTTTCAGATGTTATGTAGAAATTAGCTTGTCATTGTTGATTCAGTACTAGCTTGATATAAATATATGTATGCAGACTTCCACTATGTTGATTATGTTGATCTTCGATTTTATTATGTTGAGTTTAGACGTTATGTTCATGACATGAGTCAACTTGGAGCCTCTCAAGTTTTCTTGTCACGTGTCTCGATTCGGGTCTACGTTCCAGTTGTGACACTAACCCTTAAACTAAGTCTTTTTGGGGTAAATTGGTCAGGGATTAAGGGGAGTTAGTCGATTCTTCTCCCTCATTTCTCACTTAGCCTCTCATGAACAGTACATAGAAGCTTAGGAACTCTCCCAAGCAAGAATTAGGGTTCTTCCTACAACTTCAAAAATTCAAGCTTCTTCTCAGGGGTTTTCTTCTACAGGTATGTGGGACTTCAACAAGGTTTTCCTTTCTCCCTTGTTTTCCAAGATTTACGGTAAATCCTAGATTTGAAATTTTCTTTAAATTATGACCTACGATTTTCTTATAATTATTGAATTGCCCTATCTTCTCAATGTTTTAAAGTTTTCATGACTATTATTATTCGAAATTTATGTCTTGATTTCATTTCTACAGTTTGCTTTCCTAGCCCTGATCTTTAGAATGATTTTGGAATAAAACTTGAATGATTTAGAATTTGGTCAAAATGTTATATTATCATGATTCTATTACTTGAGTATGAATTTTAGCATAAATGCTTTAAATAAAAGTCAATATTTTCAGATTATAAATATGATCAGTATCTTCAGAACTATCACTTATAAGTTATCAGTATTTCAGCTATCAGTTTATCATGTCCTTTAAATTCTCAGGACACTTTTAGATAATAGTTCTGACTTAGTCTTAGGACACTAGTCATGAGCTAATCAATACTGTGTGTGTGTGTGCGCGCATTATGTCTTCAGTTGGCAGTTGTGCTTAGCACCCAGCGGGCCAGAGTTTCAGCGCACCCAAATACTCAGAACTACGTGCCATCGTAGGTTATTAACGCGAATGAGACTCAGATAATGATCACATAGTTCATCCACTATATCCTGACAAGGTACAGTGGGCTCTCTTCAATAGGGTGTATCCATCAAACTCCATGTCTATCTCACGTAGTTATATGTCGGTTAAAAGTCTCTTCCACAGTTCAGTCTCAGATTTCAGAATATGTGCATGACCCTTAATAAGTTTTACTAACTTTACAGTAATTTAATATTTCAGGTTGTTTATAGTACTTATATTTCTGACAGGATCATTATATATCATTCAACATTTTTTTTACTTGTAGTTTCTTTATAAGTATGCTTATGTTTTAAATTGTACAACTTCACATACTCAGTACATTCAAAGTACTGACTTATAATTCCTATGCTATATAGTCTTATGATATAGGTTTAGGCACTTATGCTCGACAACATGGTTCGTCTCCATCAGACTCAGTTCAACAGTACTTCAGTGGTGAGTCATCATCTCCCGAGGACTGGAACATTTCTTTCTATTTTAGTTGTATTATTTTCAATCTCAGACTTTTGAGTTAGTTGGGGACTTGTCCCAGCAGCTCATCTTTAGTAGAGGCTTTCAGACAGAGTTATAGTATTCAGCTAGTTTCAGTTTATCCAACTTATTTCAGCATTCATACTTGTATGCTATATAATTTATGCTTCTGTGCAGTCTTCATTCTAAGTGATAATCATGTTAGAATTATGCTATGTCATGGGTTAGCTTGGAGTTATTCATGGTTCTAAGCACCGTGTTAGGACCAGGGTGTACACTCGGGTCGTGACAGTACTTATGCTTTTTTTCCTAAAAAGATTTATAATTGCATAATTTAATTAATCGGTTCTTCTACATTAACATCTTTGATTCAATCTCCAACCTTACACGTTTTCTTGTTAATCTATCTTTTTTTTAAATGTTGTGAATCTTTTTTATGTTGTAGATTTAAAAAAGACAATAATAATTGCTATTTCAACTCAAATTATTTATATTTAAAATAATTTAACTTAAATTGGCTCTTTTAGTTGAGTCTAACATTGAAACTATGTTATCTCCTTTAATTGAGTCTTATACTAACATTATGTGACTTAAAATTTGTGTTATTTGTAGCTAGCATTTTTCATCTACTCATACATTCATAAATTTCATCTATTCATGTAAAGTAATCTCTTCATCTAATAAAATTAATAAAATTATAAATTATTATAGTTATAACTCTTGTGCATAATTTATTTTAGATAATCTTGCAATAGAATCTGAAAAATAATTTTGTTAACGAAATTGTGCCATTAACAACTTAAGGCAATATGATTCTAGATGAAAATAATAGAAGCTTTTGGAGCTGCATTAGTAAAAGAGTATAAAAACAGAACAAAAGAAAAGCACTTGAATGACTATAACATTAGTTG
>JACEIK010000330.1:407620-418079 GCA_018107945.1 Datura stramonium
AATGACTTAAACCGAAGTTGGGGCTTATATATAATGGACACTATAAATCGCATTCAGGGAATGCGATTTATAAGTCGCATTTTGCCTTGCGACGCGCCGATTTGGCGCTTGTCCGATCATTCCCCGGGCCTTTTTCTAGCATGTATGGCTTCCAAATACTCTTAACCAACACGCGAATAGGCCATCTATGTGCCGGAAATTTATGGGGTGTAACAGGTTACACAAGTAATTACGCAATTAGATTAAAATTTTAAAATAAAAGTTCATTATCAAAAATTAATATTTGACAAATATGTATCTTTATAAATGATATTAAATTAGGTATTTAAGATACATATTGTCTTTAAAAAATATATTATTTAATAAAAAAATAAAAACCAAAACATCGTCAATAAATACAATAAAGAACATATCCAAATACAATTTCAAATTAAATTAATTATAAAAACTAAAATTCATATTATTTTTAAGAACATCATAGAATGCATATTAAAAAAAAATTATATTATTATTACTATTAAGTTTTGAATTTTTTAAATTTTGAGATTTTAAAATTTTCTACTCATAAAATTTTATCTCAAAGAGATTTTCAATAAGTCAATACTACTAAAATAAATAAATTAGAATCGAAAATATAATATAATTTTTTATAAAGTAAACATAATATATTCTTATGTGTTTATAATATTGAATATTTATTTATAGTATGATGAGTATTGTAATTTAATTTTACATTTAAAAAAATATTAAAAAGGATTACAAGTTAATTATGCATATGGAATTGTTTGATTATTAATTTAAATTAAATAATAATATTTTTAAATAAAAATAATTAAAAAAAAATAAATAATACAAGCAATTTCATGAAATTACAAGAAGTAAATGTTGGAAATGAGAAGAAAGAAAATAAAGATAAATATTTTAAAAATAAAAAATAAAAAAAATAAAAATAAAAAAAGAAATTAAAATGAAGGAATAAAGAAAATACGTAAAATAGAAACAAAATTAAAATTAAAAAGTAACACTTGTCAATTAAACCATAGCAATTACTGCAATTCTAACCTCCCCTTGAGAATTGGAGAGTGTAATTATACCCTTCAATTACATCAATTTTCCCGCTAGCCGCCAATTATCTCGCCGATCAAACATGCCAAATTGTATATGTCCCATTCAAACACTCAAATTCAATTACACAGTGGCTTCCAAACAGAGAATTGCGTTAATTCATGATATAATTATATGTTTTACTTTTTAATTTCTTCCTTTTCGTTTTTATTTTTAGTTTATTTTCTTTATTTCTTTATTTCTTTATTTCTTTATTTTTAATTTATTTTTTGTTTTATATTATTTATCTTTATGATTATAATTATGGATGATTTACGAATATTTTAAAAACTTTGAAATCACAATTTTTAATTTAAAAATTTTTTAATTTAAAATATATTATTATTCTAGTCTGAATAATGTAAATTTCACATTACATACCATTTATTTTTTATTTAGAATTGATAAGTTATTTACTGTCAAATATTTGAATAACTTTGCTAATTAGTTATAATATTAATATTTTTCAAATATTTATTCCATGATGTTCTAATTAAAACATATGAATTTTAGTTTTTACAATTAATTAAATTTAAAAATATAAAAACAGAAAAAAGAATATTAAGTTATTTTTAATTTTATATATATATATATATATATATATATATATATATATATATATATTAAAGACAATATGTATCTTAAATGCCTAATTTAGTATCATTTATAAAGACACATATTTTTAAATATTAATTTTCAATAATTAACTGTTATTTTAAAATTTTCATCTAACAGCGTAATTACAAATACTGACCAAAGCGATGCAGCTTGTATTCTGCCAGTACATCATGACAAATAGTGGGTCATCATAATTACCATATCATATAATAGTACTAGGGTAAGTAATTCACCCGATTTCCATTATACGGTGACTTTCCCTGAGACGAGGTGTAAAATCTGGATTTACTTAATTAATTTATCAGATAATCATTTAATTAATAATTTTTTATTTTAAAAATAAAAACAGCTTTCCTAAAATAATCAACCCTAAATTTTACTAAATTTTTAATGCAAGGATGGATAATTAAGGACCTTAATTTTAATCCATGAAGCTGATATGTGTGTGTTATCACATAGTAATAATTAGCATAGAGTAGGAAAAGGATTGTTTGATAGCAGTCTAGTTGCATAGTTTGTAAAAGAAAACTTTGTATTGTTTCTTAGAGTTATTTTTATTTTTCTAATTTACATCTTGGACGCCAAAATCATATACTAGAATAGAAGAAAAAAACAAAGACAAAATATTGAAGAAATTATGCATTCGGATAAGTGACTTTACAACAATCCAATAAATTGGTTGTCAGATGGGTACTGATTAATTGATGAGTGAACTTCAAACAATATATAGCTTATCTTATTGTTTAGCTGTCTTCTATATTGTTTAATGATCGCCCTACTAATCATTACTTTCTCTGTATTATTTTTTCTATTTAATTAATCTTAATATTTAGATATAACTCAACATTAAATTTTCTCATTTTACTTTTAATAAAATAATTAATAATTACATAAATATTCATGACATTTTAAACTATAAATTTAGAGTAAATATTTGTAAAAAAAAAACGTGGCCAGTGAATAGTGATTTGACGAAATAATACTTGGCATACCATTGTATTTCAAGTTTTTATAATATATAGTTTCACATCTTAATTTCTTTTGATCTCATCACAATATGGATGAAAATTATTAATTTATATATAATATCCAATAAGCTTTTGATTATCATCTAACTCACCTTTCCTAATGATGAACGCAGTGAATATATAGTGCATTGTTTTCCAATCTTACAAATAAATTTTGCCCCACCAATGAAATCGTTCGATAAGAAGATTTTATTATCTGATATACGATATATCCAAAAAAAGTTTCTCCTATTATTTTCTACTGGCTATTCAATTAAAAATTAATTAACTCGAATTTCTATATTGTAAAGTCTACTTCTAACGATGATACTCTAAAAAAAAAATCATAAATAGTTACAACCATAACCTGGTATATGTTTTTATTGAATAAAGACCCAAAAGTATTACCTCTGGTTTAAAAAAAAAATGAAAGATTAAAAAAATCATAAATATAAAAAAAACTCATTAAATATTTAAAAATATATTATATATATATTTTCTAGATTCGTAAAGTTAATGGCCTTTGCTTTCACAATCTGATCGATCTTACTTTAGCAAATTTAAAAAATCAAAAAGGATATTTTTAAGAAAAAATTAAAAAAACAAAAAAAATAAAAAATTAAGTTTAGAAAGTAGCATGTATTTTCTTCAACTACAATAATAAATATCTTAAAGATATAATTTTTTAGTATTTTTTTAGTTATATAGCTACTCTCCATTTAAATAAAGATAAAATTAAACAAACATTATTAATATTTTGTTAATTATATAAATACTATTATTTAAAATAAAATTACTCTACTTATTTTGGACCCTCCACATTTAATACTACTAAGATAAGAAAATAAATAAAGGGAACTAGCTCGACCTTTCTCGAGATCTTGTCCATATTTAGAGGCTGTATTAAAAATGCCAAACCAGAAAAACAAGTAAGAAGTGGCCAACATGCATTGACTGTGTCTTGTCTAACTATAATATAGTTATTACTTTATTTTTAAATAATTACTTCCACTTATTATGAATAATTATTTTAATTATCTTATAAGTGATCTGTGTAAAATCTTGTACTAAGCTACTTAAACTTTACTTCCCACCAAGGAAAGGAAAAAAAAACAAGAAGAAGAAAAAACATCAACCAAATTCTCTTACGTCCCAGAGAAAACATTAACCTTAATCAGCAATCATTTAAAACTAATTGAAGTAACAGCCCCACTAACCTAGGAATTAGGATCTTTCTGTTTCAGAGACATTTTCACCAATGAATAATTATTTTAATTATCTTATAAGTGATCTGTGTAAAAAAAATCTTAATACACTAAGCTACTTAAACTTTACTTCCCACCAAAAAGGAAAGGAAAAAAAACAAAAGAAGAAGAAAAAACATCAACCAAATTCTCTTACGTCCCAGAGAAAACATTAACCTTAATCAGCAATCATTTAAAACTAATTGAAGTAACAGCCCCACTAACCTAGGAATTAGGATCTTTCTGTTTCAGAGACATTTTCACCACTAACCTAGCAACTCACTAAGGGATTGACTAAGAATGGATAAAATAACATGTTTGGTCTTCATTAGTGATAAATACATGATTTACTTAACTTTTATTTAGTTAAAATTATATTTTAATTTCCGTAGAAAATATATTATATTTAAAATATTAAAATTGTTCAGGAAGTTAATTAAAAATTTTGATTTTGAACAAAAAAAAGAAGAGGAGTTCATTTAATTCGATGTAAGTTGCGAGATCATAATCTTGTATTAGCAACAATGTTAATTGTAATAAGTAGTATCTCATATTGATTGATAATGGAGGTGGCCCTTGGCAGAAAATATGCATTATATGTATATGTATATAAATGGAAAGGATAAATTTTAAGTGGAGTGGCCACAAAAATAGTGACATCCACGTCACTACATGACACACACATATACATAGTAGTCGGGATACGACGCAATATGAATAATATTATATTATTTATTATATATTGTGTAGCGAGTAGGTGCCTGCTAACTCGCTCTTATAGAATAAGAGAATATATGATTTCTTCTTTAATTTCTTCCTTCAAAAAAGGCACTGCTGCTTTCATTTGTTTCTTTTGACTGTGCCTCTTCGGTGATGGATACAGTACTTACTCCGGCACCAACCCGAAAAACAAAAAAATATTCATATCAGAAAATGTAATCTGGTAAAATGGCACACGTGACCTTCTCAACCCGTCTAAATTTGAATGGATTAATAAATCACTTATTTGTTAATTTAGATTATTTTAATCTGTTTAATTTAATTTATTTAAAACTTAAATTAAATATATAATTCAAATTCATAGATAAAAAGCTTGTCAATATTTTAAATTTATTTTGTTAGATATGTTATATATATAGAGAGAGAGTTGTAACAAAGAAAAAGAAAATTATATTAAGCAATTAAATAAATTATATAAAAATGATAATGAATTAAAGTTTGGTAATGATTTGAGTTATTTAGGTTATGAACCATTAGCTTAAATAATCTTCGGACATGGTAATGATCTGTCCATTTAACATCCTATATTCTTGAAATTATATTTAATGATTTTAAAAATGAATGATCTTGAATTTTTGACTCTCGTTTAATTACTCATGGAAAAACTACCGAGGCATGAAAAAGACTTGTTAAATTTAAAATTGTTGTCCATAAAGTAAATAAAGTAAAAAATTTAAGAACAACATGAAAATTAAAAAGCATCCATAAATTATATATCCAATTTCAAATACTTATCTATTTTCATATGGCGTGTTGTTAGTGGAGTTGTCTAATATGTCTAACGTAACCAAGNTATACGAAGGGAACCATCCTTCTTCTGGAAAAAGAAAACAGGTGCACCCAGTGGAGTTGTCTAATATGTCTAACGTAACCAAGTTTGGTCTCCGTATATTAAATTAAATAGGTAGAGGCTGCTAATAAGTTCATAAAGTAAAGAAACTTTGACGCGTAGAAGATGAAAATGACTTGCATTACTTGCATATCTCCATTAAATAATGTTGTTAGGACAAGATAATTGTTGCTACATTTCAAGGGAATTTGCCCAATACTTTGGAGGATAACACTACACACACACACAAAAAAAAAAAGGAAAAAAAAGAAGCTAAATACTACTTATAACTCTTGGATTTTGATAGATATCTATATCAGATGGAATTTGATCATGAATTATTAACGGAATAATAATGGAAGATATATACTCCTTCCGTTCCTTTTTAGCGTTACTGGCGCTAGAGATATCAAAAATAGTTGTTAGTTTCAAAATTTAAGAAATAATTAATCATTTTTTTAATTTTAGAATGTGAAAAGAATGATTATTTTGTACGTTTCCAAAAAATACCTATCAATTAATAGGGTTATATTAGTCACTTAATCAGAGGCGTATGTAGCTCCAGACGTGTGGGTTCAATTGAAACCATAACTTTTAACATGGGGATAAATTTATATATAAAAAATTATTAAATTTGAAATTAATAATAGATATAAACCCACAATTTTAAAAATACAATGGGTTCAATGCTAAATTTTTAAGATTGAACCCACAAAATTTAAAATGCTGGATCCGTCTTTGCACTTAATTAATAGAGTTATATTAATCAAATTGCAACCTTATTATTTTTTTTAAAATGAGGAAAACACAAACTTCTGGGCATGGTTTGGATATTGAACAATATCCAGGCTATACTGACCTTACCTCCTAAAAAAAATTTAAGGCGTAAAAACTTACGTACCTTTACATGACATTGCAATAAGGATAAGCTCCCTATAGTAGTGTCAAGACTAGATTACCAAGCTGGAGGAAATCTTCTCTGTACAGTTAATCAAGAATTGAAATCTTCTCTATACAGTTAATTAAGAATTGCATAAAATCAAAAGCGGGTAGGTTATGCTATTAGAAAATTGCTAATTTTCGATGAAAGAACTATCAAAAACATTATCCATGAGCCAATTTAAATGAATTGGCCGGAAATTTCCATAAAAAATTAGCATCCTTTTGGTAGAATTTACGTCCTTAGCAAGTGCATTTTTACAAAACAAGAAAACAATAGACAAAGTGGTAAGTTATATACATGAAGAGAAGAGTGTCTGCCATCATACACTCAAACGCCAGGAACCTTAGCACAGTATACTTTTTGTCCCCATGCAAACTAGTACAAGAAAGACTTTTTGTATAGAAGCTACAAAAAATAATCACCAAAGATCAATAAGATTTGAAGTTTATAGATTTTTATTGTTAATATTAGAATAACAAATGAGTTCACAGTTAAATATTTAATAAATTTCTTAATATATACGCAGGCCATTAGATCTGTCCGAGTCGAAGTCATTTTTGTATATAGCGACTAAGAACCATATAGAGAAGTGTTTCGAACCAAAAGATCGCTACAGAAGAACAGTTTTTCCAAGCGACGACTCAAATCGATCGCCACGATAGACTTGTCATTTCTTAATTGTTGGTAGTGAAGACAATTTTACTATGTACATCTATGTGTATAATTACGTTATGTATCATAAGATTTTTATTTCTTAAACGTCGTGTTCAATTGGACATAAATTCTTTAAGGGCGTGAGACATAACCTGTGAGATATTATGATGTGAAAATATAAACTTATACATCGCAAAAAAAAATTAAAAAATTAACCAACAACACAAAACAGGAGCAACTGTGCAAATGACCCATGTTATTATTCTGATATATATGGCCTTTGCTGTGGTCAAGAGACACTAACACATGAGATATGTAGCGAGTTTCTACAAAGGCCGGCTTTGTAAATAATGTTGAAGAAATGTAACGATAAGCGCTTTTATCAAACGACTCTAATAAAATACTTAATTACTCCTTAAATTACAAGACAAGCTTATTATTACTCTCTTCGATTTCAAAATAAGTGATTTTTTGTCTTTTCATTTTGTTTTAAAATAAATGGTATTTCATATTATCAAGAAGACATTAATAACGATTTTTCAATTTTACCCCTTGTTTAGATGAAAAGAAATTTCATTTAAAACAAAATTTATTTAGAAACTGAGGGAGTAATTGAATAAATTTAATTGTTTGCATTATACTGGTCATTGGACACACTTATTTCCTCTTCATCCGTTCTCAATATTTGGACACAATCTGCTCTAAAAAGAATTAATATCTTTTTACGGTTTTGGAACTCTTGAACATTCAATTTTATCCTTCTTGAGTTGTCACATTTGATAGGTCATGGGTTATTTCATCTTTCTAATATTGTTTTGGCTAATTCTCCATTGATGAATTAATTTTTCGAATTTAATTAGATTCAATATTTATTTATTTTTAATCATATTATTTGTCTAGGTCCATTCATTCTTGGTTTATATAATGTTGGGCTGATTTTTATATTCTACATGTTTTGAATATTTAATTCTGAGCGCGCGTGAAGTGAGTAATTCACACATTTATGGACGATAAATTAATTATTTGATTTTTAATTTTTTATATGTTGAACGATTCTTCATCACGTAAAACTAGCTTTTGATATTGAATGAAACTTAAACTTAAAATTCATATTTTTTTCTTCTTAAACTTCATAAATAATATTTAAACATTGGCATATAAAATAAAACAAAAGAAGTAGAATATATGATAATTATTTTCCTAGAGATAGAGATAAAATAAGAGAAATTCCAAAAAAGAATTTAATAACTCTGAAATGGCCAGCAACTTATGAAAGAATTAATAAAAGTTACATCACATCAACATATCAACCTCTTATCTAGATTTATCATCATCATCATTTGGGTCCTCCCCAAAGTTAATGGCTTACATCATATGCCAACATTGGGTTTTTCTGCCACTAAATTAAAATGAGCACTCCCATCCAAGACCACTTATTAATTATAGACACACATATTCCATAATATAATAACACCAAGAAAATTAGGACAAACCCCTCTTCAACCCAATTATTCCCAGTATAAATATCACTTGTCTACACTAGTATCAATCACCAACAAGTCACTCACAAAAAAAATAATTCTAGCTAGTGAGAGAATATTTTATCTTTTTTTTTTAAAAAAAAAAAATGGTGCAAGAGGAAATGAGAAAAGGTCCATGGATTGAACAAGAAGATCTCCAGCTAGTATTTTATGTGAAGATGTTTGGTGATCGTCGCTGGGATTTTCTGGCGAAAGTTTCAGGTTTGAAGGTTGGTTGGTGGGAGAGAAAAATAAAATAGGTATATATAGGCTTAGTTTTGGACATATTTAGTGAATGAAGCAAGCTAGTTTAATAACCCTTCCTCCTTCTTCTTCTTCTTCTTCTTCTTCTTCTTCTTCTTCTTCTTCTTCTTCTTCTTCTGCGTTCCGTTCCTTGTTATTAATTTATTTATAGGTTTGAGAAGAAGTGGAAAGAGTTGCAGATTACGATGGGTTAATTACTTGAATCCTAGTCTCAAACGAGGCAAGATGACCCCTCAAGAAGAACGTCTTGTTCTTCAACTCCACTCCAAATATGGAAATAGGTTTGTATTTTAATGTCAATTTCTCTCTTCATTATTTGGTATATATCCTTTTAATTATTCATATGATTTATTTTAGTTTCCTTCTAATTGCAAACAATAATAGTAACAACCACCTTTCAATTTCAAGTAAGTTGAGTTATATGTTGTTCTATATAAGCCCAATGTTGTAATGCACAAACAAATGAACAAAAAGTACTACTATTAATTAGAAGTTCTCAATATTTTCTACTGGTTCATTACTCATTAGATTCTGTAGGTAATTTTATTTAGCAACAGATTATTCCAAAAAAATCTATTAGCTGTAAGCAATTTAACGATGAAGTTCATAGCTAATTCTTGAATGCGTCAAGCGCAGATGGTCAAAAATAGCTGAGAAATTACCGGGGCGAACTGATAATGAAATCAAGAATTACTGGAGAACCCACGTGAGGAAACAGGCTCAAGATGAGAGGAAGAATAATACTAATAAGGCTTCTATTTCTCCATCTTCATCCTGCAGCTTCTCCAATTGTTCCTCTTCCTCTGCCAATAGTCCTCCTGCTATGGACGAAGAAAGAAACAATTGCGTCGAGTTCTTGCAAGTTTCTGGACATCAAAATGAAACATATGAAGGGGATCAGAACATGATGATGGTCTACTCCATGGATGAAATCTGGAAAGAAGTTGAATCATCACAAGAAATTGAAACTAGGAACAATAATAATTTACCATCAACTACAGGGGATTATTATTATTGTCCAGATTCACTATGGATGACGTCTACTGATCACTATTACCTTGACAATAATCAAGATTTCTCATTTTTTACTGGCTAATTTTGGAGGACAAGTAATTTGTTTCTTGCAGAGTTTGTGAGATGATATTTAGCGACCACTCTTGTATATAGAGTATATATATATAATTAGTCATTCTGTGTGGCTACTCAAAACATGTTGTATCTTATGAACATCTTTAATTTCCATATAAACTACAACTACTTCAACCTTCTTCTGTTTTTGTTTACCTTTTCTTATGAGCATTTCACACTTGTAGTTGTAATTCCATATACAAACCATTCGACATTAGAGACTATGGTATGTCCTAGAGGTTTAAAACAAAAAAGTGCCAGAAAATTGATGATTTATTCGAGAAAAAATTCGAAAATAAATAAAATCAGATAAGCTTTACCGTTTGAAACCTCGATTCAAACATTGAAATTCTTGGATAGTCACGAGA
>JACEIK010000330.1:467690-480154 GCA_018107945.1 Datura stramonium
ATCATTTGCTTTTTTTAGTTGTTTAAAAGTTAATATTATATACATACTAATTCAAAGTATATTCATTCTTGAATACAGATTCTGACCATTAAATTAAATTAATTTCTCAAATTAAATTAAAGTAAAGGTGCCGTCTTGGAGAGTGTCATGTCAGTATCTCTAGGTGATGGATTGATTATAAAATAATTGTTCTTTAACATTAATGGGAAGCCACATCCTAAGAGATTGACATTGAATATGAACAATCTTTTAGATTAGTTCTAGTTTAGGTAATGCTTATGTAAGCCCTCACATGCTTGACCTCAACTCCATTCAAAGTTTCTCTAGCCAAGTATCAATAATAAAATATTCAGTATAATATCATAAAATACAGTTTAAAAAGGATAAAATGTATGTAGAATTTCAGATTTTATCTTCACCTCAGACGTAGAGAGGTTGTTTCTCGGTTCAAGAAAAATATAATGTAAAACAGTTCAAATTTTTTTTTACAAAAAATAGCAAACAATAACAAAACAACAATAGATAACATAATAGTCGAAGTACAAGCAACAAAACAAAGTAACAACAACATATTCTTACACATTTTTTAACATAAACCTTTATCATTTATGTTTGGTGAAGAAATGTCTTCTTGTCTGGGTGAGTAGACAATTTATGGAGACCCAAATTGTGCTATCATTAATAGAGTTTGTTCTTGCTTAATTAGGTTACCCATTTTTGCACATCTGCCCAGAAATATTCTTTTATTGCTATATATATAGATGCCTCACACTTTAATTAAGTTGAAAGTACTCTGCAAGACTAACACATGGCTATGTGTCTTGAACTTCACATGTCGTAGTCAAGAAGAGATAGGTCTAGACACATATTTCCAATGATCATGATTGATCCTTTAAGAAGAAAAAAAAATTGTAGTCTTAACTTGGAACAATTATGTAAAGAGGCATAGTGCAAATTAAATGAAGAAAGATATAAACATGAACCATTATTGGTAACATATTATGAGTATAAGGTACTCCATATGTTTATGTTCATACATTATATTGTATTGGACATAATTTTTTTACTGAAATGTAAGATAAAGAATATGTGTAATAAATTCTTGTGATTCGGTTTTTTTTCGAACTTTAAACATGGAAAAAACTTAATATGTCGAATTGCCTTTTTATATTATATTGTGTTTAGATTTCTGATTATTAGGAAGATGTTACACTTCTATTCATACTATTAATTCCAAAAAATGATCAATTTTGTTTCCTTTCTTAATATATACGATCCTCAAATTTTGGGTAGTGTTGGGAAGGATAATTATAATAGCATTTTCATATTTTACATTGATGATAATAAATAGATTAAAGGAAGTATAACAAATTACGATAAGTGTAATATACATTATAAGTCCTAAGGGAAATTAGTGTTACAAAGTGAAATCTAGAGGGAGATTTATCATTTACAATATTATTCCAATAGAAAAATATTACTATTTTAATATATGATTTACTCTATCCTTAATCACAGATCTCATGTTCAAATTCAAAATAAAAAAAAAATTAATAGAAAATACTTTCTTGTTTAATAAGTCTTATGCAATATAAATTTAAAGCATTAAGGAAATATATAAAAAAATAAGTTGGCTTAGAATCATCAAAATCCTCCCCTCCTCCTGACCTTCCACCCCAAGAGGTCATTTTATTCGCAGATATATTCAGATAGAGATTACAATATAATGAAGAAATTGTAATACAGTAACTAATAATCACTAAAATTATTTAGTCCCTATGTTTTTTGGATAATTAGTCCTGGACATGTGCGTTGCACGTATATCTCATGTAAGTTGGTGCAGATTTATTAGATGATATATGTAGAATGATATATTATTGCTGTCAGATGATAAATGTAATTTATAATCAAACAAAATTGACAGGAATTTAAGGTATTACNGAACGAGAGAAGTTGTTATTTCTTTTGATGAGATGAAATACAATGAAGGAGAACCATATATTTATATGGACAATTCCTCCTAACTTTTCTCCAAAAGATAAGACTTTCACTATAATATAAACACGTGTATACACTACAATACAAATACCTTTATAAACATTCACTATAATATAAATATGTTTATAACATAACTGAATTATTCAAGAAAAAACTTAATATATGAAACTCATAATCTTGCATTATCCTCACGAAGAAATTTTGATATTTTTAGCTGTTATTAAAATATGGAGAAGTTGATTACTTTTGTCAAGATTAATATCATGAAAAAGTTGAAAGAAAAACTCATAGGTTTTCTAGTTTTTATTTTCTGGAATTCCAAGTCTGCACATATACAACATTTTTCTTGGGTTTCTTGGCACGGCGCCTCAACTTACCTAGATTTGCGCTGAGTAAGGCCCGTTACAAGGAAAAGCATTTTCTATCGGGATTTTATCGATTCACATATTAAATTCAACACTCTTGATTAAGCCCGAAAGGATCATATTCACACACTTTAACATGTTTTTGCACAGCTTGTTTCTATTTTGGGGTGGCTTTGCCCCTTAAATTGGTGGTCTTCAATTTTTACTCGTGCAGCTCATTTAATGGAAATTTCATATCCAAAATATCTTTAATTATGACTTAATTTCGCTAGACAGACTTTTTTAGAGAATGTTTGCATGGAGACATAAGTGTTATTTAATTTGCAAGATATACTTTATCCTTAATATTTTTTTAAAAAAAAATTATCTAGGCATAGGTTAGCCCTAGAAAACATAAGTTAAAGTTGCTGAATTTCTGTCCTCAAACACAAGTTGATGTTGCTGCCTCTAGGCACAAGTTCATGTTGCTGAACTTATGCCCCAAGACACAAATTAATGTTGCTAAACTTCTGCTCCCTAGGCATGACCACTTTTTTTTTGTCACTTAAAATATCGAATGAACAAATTTGAGGAACAAAAATTCAAAACCACCTAAAATAAGGGCATTGTGCGAATAACCCCTTTTAACTCTTAACGACACACATTACACCACATACACAAGCATTCATGTTAAAATAACTAGTTTAGTTAATCATGATGTTCTAAAATAAAGAGGGGGGAAATATGTAATGAAAATTATAACTAAGGGGATCCACCTAATTGAACACATTTTTAGTTTTGATTCTTCTCAATAGTCAATATACAAACTTCAAACAATCACCATCATATTCATTATAACCAACTTTACAAAAGTGGAATCTTTTTGGTTCTTTTTTTGGGTTTAAGAGCGCTCTCTCTCTGTGATTGACATATATTATATTTACATATACATGTGTATGTCAAGTTTGTGTGTTGCATTTGCATACATGTGCCTTTAATGTTCCCTCCTTCTTAACCTTCTACCTTTTCTCTCAACTTGTTCAAATTTATATCAGCCAAAAAAACTTTTAGAGCTTTCCTTCCATCTCTAAAAACCAAGAAACAGGTTGTTTTCATCACTTACATGCTCTTTGTGACAAATTAGAGCAAAACATGGATGTTTTTTTCATATCCAGGTAATGTTGTTGACTTTTGCTTTATCTAAATGGTATCTTTTTGGTTGTAATGCATTAATTAGCTATACAGTGCAAAACAAATGGAGAACAAATTTTCAGTTTCCTCTAATGGTGGCTACTGTATAAAGAATGTTGTTCTTTGTATAAAAGAACAATTTTTCAACTAATCCATACTTTTCCTTTCCTTCTCCTTACTACTGTAAAAACATTCTATTTCTTTTTCCCCTGATTTTCTTGAAAGACTATCTATAAGTAGTACTCGAAAGAAGAAATTGAGGTCTTTTTTGATAGCAGGGTGTTGATCTCTACTAAAACCTGAAGTGGGAGGTGGAAATGAAAATCAAGTTTATGCCTTTTTGAAGAATCCAGCAGTACTTGATTGTCATAGGATGCTTCAGGTAGAAAAAAGTTGCTCTTTTTAGTTTCTGAATCTTTCTTGGTGTTGAGAAATGCTGATGCTGATTTGGGTGTTTGAGGGAAAGAAGAAGAGGATTATGGTTAAAGATTAGCATCAGGTCAAAGGGTGAACTTTTTTGGAGCAATTGAATAGGATGGAGGCATCCATGCCCCGCAAAACGATGAAGAAACAATTGACAGGGAAACGTGAGGACAGTGTCTTACATTCATTGGCTAGAGCAGGAAATCTTGTTGAAACAAGAAAGATTCTGGATAATACGAGGGAGGAAGAATTGGTTGAACTGTTGGTAAAGCAAAATTCAGCTGGAGAGACCCCTTTATATGTTGCAGCAGAATATGGTTATTGTGAGTTAGTTAAGGAGATGATCAAGTACTGTGATCTTGTTGCTGCTGGAATCAAAGCGAGGAATGGATTTGATGCCTTGCATATTGCTGCTAAACAAGGGGATTTGGGTATGTTGATGGTAGTACGAACATCTCCATTTTGTTTTTCTATTCTCTGCTTCTGGTTTAACGGCAACTTTAGATGATTTTTTTTTTGGGGGCTAATGTTGCAGATGTGGTGAAGGTACTAATGCTAGTACATCCCGAGCTCTCAATGACGGTTGATGTTGCAAATACAACAGCTTTGCATAGTGCAGCAAACCAAGGGCATATTCAGGTGGTGAATTATCTATTGGAGGCAGAGAGCAGTTTAGCCACTATTGCCAAAAGTAATGGGAAAACAGCACTGCATTCTGCTTCAAGAAATGGACATGTGCAAGTGGTGAAGGCCCTTTTGAATAAGGAGCCAAGGATGGCGAGCCGGATGGATAAAAAGGGGCAGAATGCACTTCACATGGCTGTCAAAGGACAAAACCTTGAGGTTGTGGAGGAATTGATTAGAGCAGATGCTAAGTTGATAAATATCGTTGACACGAAGGGCAATACAGCATTGCACATTGCAGCTCGGAAAGGAAGGGCTCAGGTATGCTGTTTTCTGGCATGTACATAGGTTTTCTTATTGTTTAGTCTTGGAGTTTGTTTATTGACTTTTAATCTTATGTTTTTCTACACTATTAAGTCGCATAAAAGATAAGTTACAGATAACAGTTCATAAAAAACTGAAACTAGTAAGCCGAAGAATAAGACAGCTTTTACCCATTACTAACTGTTTCCTTTGACATATGCAGATTGTTAAGTTTCTGCTTGAGCAGAATGAGACAGACACTAAAGCAGTCAATAGGTCAAACGAAACAGCCGTTGACACAGCAGAGAAAATGGGACAGGCCAATATTGCAGTCATCCTACAGGAAGCTGGTGTACAAAGCGCCCGAGCCATCAAGCCTCAGACTACAAATCCAGCCAGAGAGTTGAAACAAACAGTTAGTGACATAAAACATGAAGTGCACTATCAAATGGAACACACACGACAGACAAGAAAACGCATACATGGCATTGCCAAGCGCATTGACAAAATGCACGCTGAAGGCCTTAACAACGCCATCAATTCTACCACTGTCGTAGCTGTACTCATCGCAACAGTAGCATTTGCAGCGATTTTCTCTGTCCCGGGCCAGTACATTGAGTATCCAGAAGATGTTCCACCAGGCCATTCCCTAGGAGAAGCAAATATAGCTCCGAGTCCCTCATTTCTGATATTCTTCGTCTTCGACTCTGTTGCCCTTTTTATCTCTCTGGCAGTTGTGATTGTTCAGACATCAATCGTAGTGATCGAAAGCAAAGCAAAGAAGCAGATGATGGCTATCATAAACAAGCTCATGTGGTTAGCATGTGTGCTAATTTCAGTGGCTTTCTTAGCACTGTCTTATGTTGTGGTTGGCAAAAATGAGAAGTGGCTGGCTATTGTAGTGACTATTATAGGAACAGCTATATTAGTTACAACACTAGGTACCATGTGTTATTGGGTCGTAATGCATAGAATAGAATCCTCAAACAAGAGGAACATTCGAAAGAACTCTCTGGCCAGCAGATCCTTATCTTGGTCTGCGTCAGTAGTCTCTGATTCAGATGTTCTAAACAATGAATACAAGAAAATGTATGCTATATAAACAAAATAAAAATAGCATCTTTGTAAATCCTACCCCAAATTGTTTTTTTTTTTTTTTTTGTCTTGTGGAGGTAATAGATCATTGGCTTTACCTTCATGTGCATACTCTTGAATCAAAGGTAGTTACTCCACTTCATGAAAGTTTTGGCCAATCTTTCTTCTCTAAGGTGACAGGAAAACTAGTTCACTTCTGGATTCGATCTGTAGTTTCTCTCCAAGCAATTACACGAAATCAATAAATGCAATGTTTCGCACAAAACAAAAATTTTCCCTTTACAATGGTTAGTAATATACGTCCTCACCACATTTGATAACTTAACCAAGAAAAGTTTATACGATTTGGTGTAAACACGAGCATAGGTAAGTATTTTTTTGGAATAAGTAGGCAAGAGATGATAGGCCCTTATGGTGAAAATACTTAATTTTGCACTACACATTTACACCAAACAAATAGACGCAAGCCACATTTGTTTTGTATACACACATTTACCACTTAACATAGGTTTAGAAATATGTATTCTCACTTCAATTTCTAACACTTCAGATTAAATTGTTTGATCTGGTGTAAACGCTTGCCCCTCGCGTCTAATTTTGGAGAATCCTTTAACACGGGAAGACCCGCGAGGAGGTGACACCAGCCGTCTGGCAGATTATCCGTCGAATCCACAAATAATTTTACTACAGCTAAGATATGGATTTGCTGTTATGAAGGACTTTCCTGTTCTTTGAAGTAGAGACAGTAAGCAGCAGGTGAATGTTACAACTTTAACAGCCAAGAGAAACTGAGGATATTTACTTGCAATTCTTAAAAGCCTCATTATGGATAACATGGCCTTATTCCTTCATAACTGGTCAAATATAAATCTTATAAGGCCTGTGTGGGATCTGGGTCGTGGAATGACACAAGTACATTAACCTTTTAAATTTCTTTTTTTTTTCCTGCAGGAATGGACAGGATGAAGTTGGGTGGTTGAATAAGCTACGTTTCACATGTTTGGCCAATATTCCAAAAATGCTTGGGGGAAAACCTACTTTTTCTAACTTCTGGAAAACTTTTTTAGCCACCGAAAACACTTCCTATTTTTTTCTCAAAAAACTTGGCCAAACACTACTTTCTAAAATAAGCACCTTTGAAAATAAATAAATACTTTTAACTTCCCAGAAGCTTTGGCCAAACAGGCTATAATCCAGTAAGGTTTTTTCTGTAATCATCTCAAATATGGCATTCCGTCAACAAAAGTATAGCTGACAGGGAAAATGAAATAACTGTACGGGAAAAATAATTTAGTTTAAGACTTGCAGCATCTAAAAAAACAAGGGGTAAATTAACAACTGAGAAAACATTACAGAGTAACAATGGCCGGCTGCCAAAGCCCAATTGAGCTGAAAACTACAGGTGACAACTAGTTGGCTCCTAGAAAATGGGATTCTGTGAAAATGTACAACTGTAAACTGAACATAATCTCGTTAGTGCTGAGGTAGAACAGGTCTTTTTTCCAACATTTCATAGTGGAGGACGAAATTATCCTGCATTGGAATTGCAGAGAAATCAGAAAACTAGGAACCTAAATTCCTACAATTAACATAAACTAAAAAATGTAAAATAAAATCCATACCTTGCGGATTGTCTCCCATGTGTTCGGATCAAAACAAATATAAGATCCTCTCTCATACGCGTTGGTCTTGACAAGAGGCTCCATGTTGGCAACCCTCATAAACCACAATCGATGTTCTCTGTGGTAAAACCAGCCCCGGTTATACCTGTATGAATGACGCAAATATGTTATCAAATAGAGTCAAATAAGAACAAAAGCAAGCCAAATAGGTTAACATGCAGAGTATGTGGTTTCCCAAGAAGCAACAGAAAACTAGATTGCTCTCAGGAACTACAGTAGAATGAACGAGCTCCCTTTAAAACCAATTTTTGTACAAAAGAAAGAACATACAATTCATTAGCAGCATATAATTGCGCTTCATCCTTTGGCATGCTGCAAAGAACAACAGATTTTGAGTTATTTCAACATTCAAATTTCATGGCCAAGAACCAATAGAGTATATCACAGAGAGACTTGCCTGTAGAAAATGTAAAACAAAGTGTCTAACTGAAACTTGGAAAAGTATGCTTGCTGCAGTCAATTCAAAACATATCAGTAGATTTAAAAGAAAAAGGTAAAAGAAATGAAGATAAACAAGAACATAGAAGTCACTCACGTTTAGAGGAGGTGGTTGCTTGGCATAATAACATTGCGGTACAGTAAATTCTGGATCACCTTTGGCAGGCTCATCAGACCATGGGGAACCAAACATTTTATGTAAATTTTCAGCAGAGTTCAAGTTCAATCCAAGAGTTGTAAGATCGATTCCAAGTGCAAGAGAAGTCAGATCCGGATCGCTCATTCTTATTACACTTAGCAAACCAAGCATACCAAAAGGGTCAGGAGCAGCTTGAGCCTGCATGGATTTCATGCCCTGATCCCTGTATGACTGACCTAACGCGGACATTTGCTGCAGTCGAAATTGGGATTGGGTCTGATGTTGCTGATGCTGATACTGCTGGACAAGCTGATCGTATGAGCCAATACCAGAAACAGTACTTGGAGAATTAAGAGGCCGCAAGCCGATACCAGGAGGTCCACCAGACTGAGTCAAATAGAGTGATAAGTGAGTAAAATATCACCAAAAGCTGTATTAATATGGCCCTTGTTGCCACTACAAATTATGCATGGAAAAACTTCTTCACCATAATATTAACAAAAACTCTTAGTTTTCCATGTCGTAACTCACCTCAGTCATGCTTCAAAAGCAAATGTCTCGTCTGTAAAATCAAATTTCTGTTTTTGAAATCAGCCAATGTCCACAAGTACTCGGCAACAAAGGTATACCAATCTCAACTCTCTCCCCAACCCGACGCAAACAAGAATAAGTAAAAAAAGCAGAAAGTAAAATAAGCCTCTTAGAAACAGAGGAAGGGAAAACATGTCTTCAAAATTTTGTTAGGAAGTCGCCAGCAAAGGAGGGCCTCAATCATCTCTTATGCAGAGTGAATGTGATCCATATCTCACCTCTGTACCCCAACACCACACCACCCCCAAATATTATAAAGAGAGACAAACAGAGAAAACAAAGTGAATAAGAGACTAAGAGGGGAAAAAATGTACAAAGATAATGTTAATGCACCTGTTGGTGATAACTGGAGTGTGATGACGAGAAGACATCTGAACCATGTAAATGTAGTGGATCCTGGTTGTTTACATTTGAAAAAGAGAGACCACTATTACTCACCGATGAGGCATGTTGCTGCTGCTGCTGTGAGCGAAGCGATGAGTATGTTCCTCCCAAGTTAAAACCACCAGATCTGCCCATCTGTGCATTAGATAATGAGAGATAGAGGGCAAGGTCATGAGGCTAAAGCATTCATTATTAATCACAACATTAAATAAAGAATCCAGTATTTCAGAAGTTTGTGTTTACAGAGAAGTGCTGCTGCTGCATCATAGAAATAGTATTATCGTGAAGTTGTTCTTTCTGGTGTAGATCCATAGCATAATCAGCATTTCCACCTAAGCAAACATGAGAGTAATTCCATTTAGTAGACTCCTAACATGCAAAAGAAACTAGGAACCCTCTTACATATACCTTTTTTCTTACCCTTTCTAGTCTTCTCTCTAGCTATAAATAAGGCAACAACAACATACCCAATAAAACCCCACAAGTTGGGTGTGGGGAGGGTGGTGTCTACGTAACCTCACCCCTACCTTATGAGGATAAAGAGGTTGTTTTCAATAGACCCTCGGCTCAAGTAAAGCATAACAAAATAAGAAGGAAGAAAGAATACAGTAGAGAATATCAATACCACCAACAAATAATATCATAGTTGAAGCAAAGGGAACAAAAAGTAATAGTAAGAAACATAAGAAAGCGGGAGGAGGAAAAAAAATACACTAATACCACTGATAAGGAAAACTAGACAGTGCGACTACCTTAATCCTCAACCTCCATATCCTCCTATCAAGGGTCGTGCTCTCGGTAAGCTGTAGGCGTTTCAAATCTGTCTAATCACTCTCTCTAAATACTTATTCGGCCTACCTCTACCTCCACACAGACCCACCATAGCAAACCTCTAACATCTCCTCGTTGGGGCATCTGGGCATCTCCTTTTCGCATGCCCGAATCATCTCAGCCTCACTTTCCTCATCTTGTCCACCACGAAGGTCACTCCTACCTTGTCCAAAATATATCTTACCTAGTATGCCCACACATCCATCTCAACATCCTCATTTCCGCTACTTTCATCTTCTAGATGGGCGAGTTCTTGACCGGCCAGCATTCCGCCGCATACAACATAACTGGTCTAACAACCATTTATAAAAGTTACCTTTAAGACTTGGCGGCACATTCTTATAACATAAGACACCGAATGCGAGCCTCCATTTCCCACTCCAATATGATGTGTGATGTCCTTGTCGATCTCACATAAGGCAAGATTTTTTTATTTTTTTTAAAACTCAAGACCTGGAAACAACTAAAGAATAAAGCCCCATAAGCATGCTCAAGTTTAGCTTGTGGGGTGCACCACCAACCTCATACTAGGTATGAATGCCATCCACTAACACTATGTTTAAAAACAAATCAGATTCCTTCGCGGTGAAATCAAAATCAGATATCTTCGCGGTGAAATCAAAATCAGATATCTTCGCGGTGAAAACAAAATCAGATTCCTTCGTGGTGAAATTTTTTGAAGAAAATGAAAAACTCACACAGAGGTATGCAAATTTGTACTTTCAGCTACCTTTGGTTATTTCCTAACAAAACAGAGAAATGACTCATGTTCCTCTATTTTCTTCCGCCCAACTTTCCTTTTTCCGGCCCCACCAAACAAATTGTCACACCAAAGTTATATAGGAGTAGTGGTTTACCAACTAACTTAAGAAAGCATGAGAAGATCTTTGAGCATGCATATAATCACCTTTAAATCCTGGCAAGGCAGGAAAATCTTCATTTTGAATGCTGAATTCCTGATTTTGTTGAGCAATTTGTTTTCGCAATGAACCTGAGATTGTTCCTTCCTCAGTATTTTGAATGAATAATTAAATAATATCACTTCTGCGTATTATCAGAAAGGAAAGGCACTTTGATTACCCAATTGTCCTTGAGGCCCTCCAGCAGAACTAGGTCGGCTGCTTAGCTGAGGGAAATCATTGATATCAAATGGAGATCCATCATTTGAATTCACATCATTCAGCATTCCCATGGAATTAAGGTTGCCGACTGCTTGAACATGGTTCTGAGATAGTGGACCACCGGCAGTAGGATATGTATTACCTAACATAGACATTACCTGCGGAGAGGCTGAATCCAGATGGTACCATTAGCACAGAAGACAGATCGACCTACCACATAATATATAACATAGGTGCCTAGTTCACCTCCAAACCTACAACAGATAACAGCTTTATGCAGAATTAAGGGCAAAAGCAGCTAAAAGCAAGTTACATCAAATTGAATTTACATACTCAAATTAAACAAAATCAAATTATAATATGTCTCTAAATACTGATGAAGTCCTAGAAAGATTTTCAACTTGAGGTCTATGGTGGGGATAACAAACTCATCAAATGAGGAGCAGAAAACCAACTAAAGGCTCAAATATCAATAGCTTTATAAGGAGGTCAATGAAGAACAAAGTAGAAATGATAAGAAAATAAAACTAGCTTCATATGGAAATCAGATTTACTTGAAACTACTCGTTTGAGTGCTATATGGAAAAGATGAAAAAGGCTAAACAGGAGTATCTCCCTCGGAATTCAGTTAGTGGCACATAAACCACCTAGCCTCCGTAAATATACTTCCCTCAGTTCTTTTAATCCAAATGAAGGGATTATACTCCACAGTTTTCTGCTTGAGGTACATAAACCATCCAGCTGCAGTAAATATAAACATTACCTTCTCATCGTTCTGGAAATAAAGTGAAAATGTAGGTTTACAATCCCTATATACATAATTGAGCATATGAACATAAATACACTCCACACTTACTCGTCCCTTATTCCCCCTTCATTCATACTTCCTCCCAATTAGTGTTAAGCAATAAAGGTGAGAAAAAGGGGAAATGAGAGGATAACTCTTACTTTATTTGTGTTCAGCCTATCCTTTTTTAGTTAAATAACTTCTCTTATCTTTTTCATATTTTGAACTGGGAAGGGTCATTTTCGTTGTTGTCTTTTTCAGAAGAGTAAGCTTAGAACCAATCCCGCTCTCGTAAGGTGGAATGGCTGTACAAACAGTGTCACTTTAGTTCATAATGAGGTATTCATGTATATATTTTCAAAGGTAAAGAAGGTAATGTACCACAAACCCAAAACTAAGGGTAATGATTTGTATCTGACCCCCCTCAAGAAAAGGGAATAGAAGACTTTTCATGTGGAAAAAACTTCTACCTATAACCAACTACCCAGCAACAGTGTTTTGGAAAGCGAGAAG